>JAPKLX010000128.1:778415-809075 GCA_026898415.1 Leonotis leonurus
CCCCCCCCCCCCCCCCGCCTCCTGCGGGAATTACATTGTTACCAGATCGTTATCACAGATGGCTCTATCTTCCTCTGAGAAACTTTACTAAGGAATAGCTCATTCTTTACAGTACAGGACGTTTGATATCGACTTGTTCTTTACAAACTATCGAGTTGATCCTTTTATAGCTAGATAAACAGATCGTTCCTATAAGTAAATTTGAAACTTCAAACTTACTTTTACAACATCAATCTGTATAAAATCTAATTTCAGAAAATAAGCTAAGTCTAAAACCATAGTTCTAATCAAAGAATACATCTTGCTGTTAAATAGGGACATATCGTTATTATTGATTTGTTCCTTTACATTTTAGCTAATTGTTAAAATAAAATTATACATGTTGTAATAGCAATCAATATGTCTAAGACAGCTCATAAGAATAATACAGGTCATTTATATATCAACTTGCTCCTTTATAAATCGAGTTGTTCCTTTAAAAGATGGTATTGATCATTTGATTTTAAATAACTTATAATTACTAAGTGTTATTTCGATAAACATCATCAAAAATTAATTAAATTCATGAGGTTCCCAACAGTAGTAGTGGTTGGTTTAGCGATAAGTACTCGATTATCAATCGCATGGAATCGCGTCTCAGTGACTCGAGTTGATTAAAACCGCATGATACATTAAGAAAGTTTTGTTGCATAAGTAACCCGGCCGGTTGGAATTTATTCCATATGCAATAATCAAAGTTTGAACCAGATCACTCACAAAGAAATATATTAATTAATTATGAGTTGTCAGCAAACTCAATTAATTAATGGATTTAATATATCTTAAACGTGAAAAATAATTAATGACAAAAGGGTTACATCCGTAATTTGAATGGTTGAAGATAATTCAATATTTATCCTATAGTGGAGTCGATAAATATTTATAATAGATTTATACTTTATTACATTTCCTAAGAGTAATTAATTTTGAGAGTTTAATTAATTTAATGTAATAATTAATTTAAGTCTAAGTTTGACCAAGACAATTAATTAAATTTAATTGGCTCTAATGACTTGGAAATTAATTAAATTAAGTTATGAGAAATTATATCTCCTAATTTTCAAAAATTTCAACGCTTTAAATACTATAATTTCCGATCTTCTCTCTAGCAAAGGTTTGATAGTATATTGTTCATCTAATAATCAAACCGTAGATCGGGAATATGTTAGGAGTTTCTAAGATCGGATCGAAAGCGATCGAAGGAAGGGATTGAGGGAGATCCATTGGAGATGATTGTTGTTCGTTGCTGACGATCTAGATTGTTTTTCTGCAAGCGAAGTACTAGTAAAGGAGATAGGTAATTCCACATTAATTCTTATATGTGGTATTATGTGTTATGAATTAAATTATTTATGTGATAATTTAAATCTGTGGAACCTGCGGATTTAAAAGCCCCTCATACGAGTTCTATCATAGATCACACTCAATCACCAGTAACGAAGCCATAATTTTTTTCCAAAGAGGGGCAATTTTTACATATAAATTTTTATTTAGATAATTATAATAAATTCGAACAGTTTCACTTAAATAATTTATATTTTACTTCAAAATATCATTAAATTTTTTAATGAGATTTTAAATGCATTTAAAATGGATGAAAATCATTAAAAAATAAATTTATATAAAAATTAAATGGTATGATTACTTTGATTTTTTATAAATGATATTTAAAATGCATGAATGAAACATTTATTTTAAATATATACATTTAAATTTATATATATATAGTATATTTAAATAGCTATATATAATGTTAATTTTTGTGAAATTCTCAATGGGGTCCATGCCCCCTTCTGGGAACTACATAGCTTCGTCCCTAAATATGACTTAAATAATTTGAATTTTAAAAATTACTCTTAATTCCGAAAGATGAAAACATTAGAAAGATTTATTGTCTCCTTGTAAATAACCATATATAATGTTAATTTTTGTGAAATTCCCAGTGGAGTCCATGCCCCCCTCTGGGAGCTACATAGTTTCGTCCCTGAATTAAGTAACTTGAATTTTAAAAATTACTCTTAATTCGAGAAGATGAAAACACTAGAAAGACTTCTTGTCTCCTTATAAATATGATGATAGTGTGACACCTAACACACTGAAGAAAAAGATGCAAGAACGAAAAATAAAATTGAAAATTTGATGAATTGAAGAGAAAAATTAGAGAAATAATAAATTTAAAGTTATCACCCATTAAATACTAAATTTGATTTAACATTATGAATTTTGATCTAACTAATTCAATAATTCTAATATTGTACTAGAAAAAAAGTAAAAAATCACTCCAAGAGGAATTGAACCCAAGCC
Organism: Leonotis leonurus; assembly: GCA_026898415.1. Classification (NCBI taxonomy): domain Eukaryota; kingdom Viridiplantae; phylum Streptophyta; class Magnoliopsida; order Lamiales; family Lamiaceae; genus Leonotis; species Leonotis leonurus. The sequence continues at coordinate 780,759 of JAPKLX010000128.1, forward strand.
AAAAAGATAATAATGCAATTACTCTGCCATCTACACAACAAAACATATATATTTATATATACACACAAACAATATTTTTTGAGACCTACACGGTCGCTTATCTCACATTGCCCAAAACAACCCCGATTTCAGATACTAATTTCAACAATAGTATCATATCAGACCCTTACTTTTAAACGGGCCATGAAATAAATTAATATTTGGCTACCAAAATGCCTAGTAATGAGCATCATATTATACTTGCATCATATTTCTTGAATAAAGAATATTAATTTATTTATTTTTGTTTGAATAAAGTTATAAAATATTAATTGATACTATTTTGTTAAAAAAATAAAAATATATATACTTGACAGATATTTAACGGATACGCTTCTCGTTACTTGGTAATCTCTATTTTACCCTTAATTATCCCTATTTAAATAGTGAATGAGACTAGGGGTGGAAAAAAATACCGAAAAATCGGTATACCGGGCATACCGAACCGGAAAAAAACCGAAAATACCGTATTAACGGTATACCGATTTTTTCGGTACGGTATGATACCGTACCGAAAAATTTCGGTACGGTATCGATATGAATTTTGACGATACCGCGGTATACCGAATTATACCGAACTTTCGGTATATACCGAATATTTGGTATTTACCGAACTTTCGGTATATACCGAAAGTTCGGTATAACGGTATATACCGAAATACCGATAATCGGTATATACCGGATGTTCGGTATTACGGTATATACCGAAATTTTTTATATTTATATTTTTAATTATATATTAATTTTATTTTTATATTTGATTAACATTAATATTAAAATAAAAATTAATTTATTATATTAATGATATACTATAGAATAATATTGCAAATACAATATATAATTTCTTCTTTTTAATATTTTAGTAATTAGAGTAAAAGTAAATATACTAACAAAGATAATAATTGTATTATATTTTATGTAATATTATTGCAAAAATATTTGTTAGAGGTGTACTCCTATAATCAAATAATTTTAATTTGATTGAGATATATGTTCGAATATTCATATTCATATTTCTATTTAATATTTTATGATTCAAAATTCAAATGTGGAAAAAATGATTCCATTAATATTTAAATACAAATAAAAGTTTATGAAGTATGATTATATATTTGAATAATTATATATTCATATATGATAATTGACATTTCATATTGTATGTGTAATATGTATATATTCATATTAAAAATTGAATATAATTGAATACTTTCAAATATCATTATCAAATCAAATACGAATCAAATAAAATAGATGCATAAAAATTAAATTTGAATATTCAAATATTCAAATAACTTAATGAATTTGCATCAAATCGAGTATTATTATAACATTATAATACCTGTAATTTTTTTATGAATTAATTATTATTTGCTAATATATTTTAATTATTTAATCAAGTGTTATACTGATATAATACTGTTTGAAGTTTGATCCGAGTCATTTACACCCTATTCACATCAATCATCATACTTATAAGAACTTTAATTTAAATAATAACTTTATAATATAGGTAAGTTTAATTATTATTTTTTTGAATGAATTATTATTTGCAAATAAATTTTAATTATTCAAATAACTTAATGAATTGGTATCAAATCGAGTATTATACTGATATACTATTTGAAGTTTGATTCGAATCCTTTACACTCCATTCACCAATCATCATACTCACAAGAATTTAAATCTTAATAACAACATTATAATATATGTAATCTTAATTTTTATGAATAAATTATTATTTGCAAATATATTTTAATTATTCTTTATTAGATTATAAGTAATTTATTATAAATTAATTATATTATTATTTATAAATAATTTAAGCATGTAGAATATATATAATTTATTAAATATACCTAAAGCAATATTAGCTACTATTAAAGCAGTAAAGCATAGTTAATATACATATTATTACATTTAAGGATTTATATTTGATTTATATTCATATTTTTGTTAGGAATTTTGATTTTTTTTTATGTTATTGTTCGGTATACCGTGACATTCCGGCATGAACGGTATACCGTGAAATTTCGGCATGAACGGTATACCGTGAAATTTCGGTATGAACGGTATACCGAAAATTCGGTATGGCATGCCGAAAGTTCGTCACGGTAACGGTATCGGCGATTGGTATACCGAACTTCGGTATACCGAACTTCAGTATACCGAACATGTTCGGTACGGTATCGGTATACAATATTTCATACCGTATTTTTCGGTACGGTATACGGTATGACAAAATATTTTCGGTATGCCGTACCGACCCACCCCTAAATGAGACGAGTGAGAGAGTATATCTACGCAGTGGGTACGAGGTTACCAAAGTAATATTTGGCTCGAACCTGCAATGTCGTCATCCCTATAAGAAAATGAAATATTAAGCTATTTTTTAGTATTTATTAATATTTTGTGCTACTGACGAAATGATTATTCATGTAATCTTATTTACAATTATATTTCTAAGTAAAATATTAAATTGATATATATTTGTAAATAATAACATTAAGTGGCAACGACTTTTTAAACATAATTATTTCAATTTTACTAATAAGATGACATTTCATATATGCAATACTTATTTGCAATGAGTTATTTTAATATTTATATTTTATATTACAATTTAAATTACTATTTTTTAAGAATAAAGTTATTTTAAACATTGCAACTTGATAATTATTCACCTAACATTTATTTGCAATGATTTATCACAATATATCATATTAAAATAAAGTGAGTTATATTTTAAATTCCAATGTAAACTGCCAATTTTTTTTTTTTTTTAATAATAGAACTATTTTGACCTTTCTAACGAGACACATGCTATGTCCACCCATCATTTATTTGCAATGATATTATTGAATATATTCATTTAAAAGTCAATTTTGGTTTATATTTAATATACTACAAAAGAAAGTTTCAATTTTTTTGAAGTATAGTTATATGATCATTCATGGAGTATAACACTTATATTTAAAAATATTTATACACATAAAATATTTAATTATTTTTATTTATACACATTTATATATAAATTATAAGTTATAAAGTAACTTTGCGTCAAATTTTGATAAGTTATACAGTAGTATTTAATAGCTGGCTTTCAACTATCATAAATGTAGTCGTGCATGCATGTGTAATTGGGGGTAATAATTGGATCAGATTTAAACGTTAGCGATCAATGAATTTATTCACTAATAATTAGAAATAACAATTGGATCAGGTTTGATTGTTATCTATCAATGAATTTATTTCCTTTTCAGGTGCATGGATGACTAGACTATGATGGTATAATTGCCATTTTTAAAAAAAAATAAAGACATTTTAGAACTCTTATATTTAAAAAAAAAATACAGACGTTTGAGAACTCTTATCTATACGTCCTGAATTGTTTCAAAAAAGTTATTAACTTATTCGTAATATATAGCCAAAAATCATAATATAATACGCATACAAAAATGAGGATAAAGCTTATCAATCAATTTTAAGGGTCGTCATTACAACAAAAAGTTCTAGCAGTGACATTTTTTTGATGAATTGTGACACTATATAGTTTCAAGACTGAGGCATGGAAAGATCGAGGAGTTGGGAGAATATTCGAGCTGCTACATCATGCATGCATGGAGTGTTCTTATATTTTCCTTTGAAAATAAATAACTAACCAGATTTTACTAGAAGCGTTCTTTGCTTCTGCTTTCACGCTTCATTTAGTTGGGTAGTTAGTTTGTTAGGCTGGGTGGCAAGTTAGCCAATCCTATAAATACATGTGGATAGGTAGGTTGAGATATAACAAACTTTTCTCTCTCTTTCTTCCTCACATGAAATAACAGCTTTCTTCCTGCTCTTTGCGCTACTCGTCTTCTTCTTTTTACCATGAATTCAGATCTCACAGAATATATAATTGAGTAGTTATTATGGGTGTCACAAGAATAAGAGGTTGTCACAAAATTAATTACATTTAAAAGTATAACTATTTTTGTGACACGAAAATGCTCACCCGCCCGCGGCGGGCGGGGTTAATGCGTCCACGAATGATGTGGCATGCCATGTAGATATATATTAAATTCTTAATATTTTTTTATTAATTATCACTTTCCGACTAGGGTTCATTGGTTAGGGTATAGTTTAATACTATTCAATAAAAATTAATAATAAAAAATAAATTTAACAAAAAAATGAAAATATAGTAACTCACATGTTGATGTGGCAATGACGTGGCATTGCCACATCAGCCGCGGGCACATTAAGATGTGTCCGCCGCGGGCGGTGGAGCATTACTGTTTTGTGACATGCTAAAGTGCAACTATTTTTGTGGCATGTTAAAGTGCAACTATTTTTGTGACATGAAAAAGTGTAGCAAATTTTTGTTGCATGAGAAAAGTTAGCTATTTTTTGTGATATTGTTTTTTGTTTGACATTTAATTAGATATCTATTTGTGAGATTTAAAAGGTGGAAAATTATGCAATTTTTGAACTATGCATGAAATAGCACATTTACGAGTAAAAATCACTACAGATAAATTTTTAGAAATTTTTTTAGTAGAAAACACATGTTATTATAATTTTCACTATGTTTTGAATCAATACAACAGTAGTCAAGTCCAATTCTATGCGGTACAATCATCTTTGCTTGCTTTAGATAGACATCACTTGCATGAGAACTCAACTTCCTGATCAACAAATCTAATAAGAACTCATTAGTACTAATTATCGAATTCAATAATTATTATAGACATCTTTGGCTATTCAATTTGTCAAGCTACATGAGAAAACATAATAGAAATGCATGAACTAAGTCAAATTGAAGATGCTACTACTAGATCATTAAACAACATGTAGCAAAGGTAACTGAAAACTGATCGACCCACTGAACTAAGCAAATAGTTATGTAGAGTATGTGGATGCTATTTCAAGCCCAAATATGCATATACCCTGTTAGACAAGTATTTTGGTTCTTATTACTAAAGAAAATGATTTTGATTCTTCTCACTACAAGAAATGCCAAGTAAAATGAAAGTCTCAAGAAACATTCATGTTACTAGAAAAGTCTAAAGAAACATACCTGTAGTCCATTTTATTTATAACAAACCTCGAAACAGATAGATCTTAAGAGTCTAATCATGTAGGATCTCCCTACCAAAAATAAAAAAAGAAAAGAAAAGAAAAAGGGTATAGCCACTAACCAGAATGAAATGTGTATATGATCAACAATTTTTCAGATAAAGATTGAAATGCTAAAGTAACCAACTTCAAGCTAAATTCTGATCACGTTCCATTTAGTTATAGTAAGCATATCTAGAGATGGGCAAACTCAAACCAGTTAATATCTCAAGATAAGTCCTTGGAACAAGGAACCCAAACTACATAGAACCTTGAAAGCATAAACTTCGGATCTTAATATGCCATGATCAGGTCCCTATAAGAACATATGTCTGCATTCAAACATAAACATATTCCATTTCATTTATTTGACAGCTATAATCAGAAAATATGAACAATAAAACAAACAGAAGTCGTATACTTAAAGCTTATATATATCAAGCCGTATACATTATGAAGGCATTAAGCAAGACCAACTTTAGACTCATCCAATATAAAAAAACAAATATACCTATAGGATATGTGCCTATGAGTCTGCAGATCCATATAGTTCTTAGCAAAACCGAAGTCTATTATGTAAACCTGAAAATGAAAATCAGGACAATTTTAAGAAATTTGTCTATTTATCTACAAAATTATGATAAGATATATAATCTACTATTCGAGCATAAATAGAGTATTTAAATATATGGCCACTTTCACTGTCCTAATTCACACGTAAACCTTTTTTACATTAGCACTGACCAAGCTAAAGTCCCATACCTCAAATCGAAACTAAGGGTAAATGCTAAAACTTAAGCAACATCAAGAGTTACTCACATTCGAGCTCGCTGTCGCTCAATATCCGTCTTACTCGTGAACTGCGAACAAATTAAGACAATAGGATTAAAACCAAACAACGTAAATCTAAATTCTGAAATATCACTCAAACAGAAACAAACTCAAATCGGCTCTAGAACCATACAACGATTAAAATTCAAAATTCAAAATCCAAGGATGCAAAATTCCGTCGTAAATCAATTTCTAATATCAATCGAAATCAACACCAGAACTACAAAATCAAACATCCAAATTTTGAAAGAGATTTTCAACCGACCTCGAAAAAGCTGATGAATCGAGCGGAAGTACGCTGAGAGGGGTTGTGCAGATCAATAATCGGGAAATGCTTTACTTCATGCCTGAGCAAGCTTCCTCCATTAACATGTCGTGATGCTATCGAAATAATTCTTCTTGATTTCAGCATCTTCTTCTTCGCCTTTCACCTACTTTCAACGTACAAAATGTTGAGTGCTATAAACCTTCTGCAAGCTCTGGAGCTACTGTTCCAGAAATCAGACTTTGAGTGAGAGGAATTTGGGCTTTGAAATTTGTTATTGAGAAAATATAAGCCCAATAAGATATTAATAAAGCCCATTTATAATAGTTTAGATAATTAAAAGTAATAAGATTATTATCAATAAGTTAAATAAGTTAAAAGAAAAAAATGAATTAATTTCAACTTAAATATAAAAGTGATAAATGAGAGTCAAAAATAGTGACACAATTTTGTGTAGTAGTAAAATTTAATGATACTCTTTTATCAAAAATCATATTGTGACATAAATGTGTGTAATTATGTTTGATTGTTACATTCTTGTATGTATTAATATTTAGTCACATTCATAGATATAACTAATTTTGCTACAAATTTAAGTGTAGAAAAATTTACTACATTTTTTAATGTAACAAAAATTAATAGTTGCATTTGTAGGTGTAACTAAAATTCGTTGCACTTAAAATGTCATAAATTTTTTGACACTTGTCTTAATGTCACTAAAATTATGTCATTATTTAAGTATTTTGTTGTAGTGTGTGAGATTATGCAAGTACTATGTTCTCCTTCTCTCACGATTTTTAAAGTCGACGGATTTTCCTCTTACTATAAATTGCATTGTTGCCGGTATTGAATTGATATGTAGCATGTAGAATGGGACTCTATCTTTATTCTCGTCCGATTAATCAGTTCTTTAAAAGATCTATCGGACTATGGAGTTAATGAGTTGATGAATATTTGATTTTTTCTTCAACGTGAAAAAAATTCACACCGATTTTTCCATTTTTTCATTTTCATATTAAAAAAACAAAACAGATTCGGGCCAAACATTAATCATTTGATTTTGATATAGTATTCAATAGATGCATTTATCCTTTCTAAAGTTTCCATGAAAAGATTCCTCTACCGGCGCAGTCAACTCCATTTGTTAGAACAGCTTCCATTGAGTCTCTGCACCTATCCCTTTTTTTCGTTTTTTGAACCTTCGAGTCCAATTTATTTATTTATGTTATTATTATTATTATTATTATTATTAATATTAGCATTAACATTTGTATCATGATTGTGTCCGAATCATTAGTAATTTAGTACTCCCCATATCATCGCATTTATTTTTATAGCGAGTAAGTTGTGGGATGATTTCATATATGATTTTTTTTATCTGTACATTAGTATCTTTTTAGTTATTTCACACATTATATAAATATCTTTTTAGTTAATTCACACATTATATATTTTATATGCTCGGGTATAAAAGTTTATGGTCGCAAACAATTCGAGTAAAAAATAAATCTAATTGTCACATAGTCTCCTACAAAAGATTAATTAGGAGCAAAAGAAGTCAGGGATTTCAGGTTTAAGGAAAACTTATTCCCACATCTTATATTCGCAGGAGAATTCATACAAATGCAAATAGTTAAAAAAAACTATACAAGAGAGAAATAAGTGAATAAAGAAAAGCAGAGAAGGAGTAGCATGCAATGCAAGTGAATAAGAATATAGAAGGAGGAGAGAATATAAACTAGCGAGCCTCGTGTGGAGAGATGCACTGCTTTTATGGCCGCTATGAAAGGAATCCCCTCATCACCCATAAAGCACCCTTCTTTCCATATAAAAGAAACCTTTTCTACTCCAAGAATTAAACCAACTAATCTTCTTCTAATTTATTCTGATTCTCATACATGCAGTAACAAGCATTGATGCTTGGTGGTTTGTATATATTTGTATACCGACAACGACAAGTCCATATATGTTTCATAAAGAGTAAACAGTTGCAAGTATGGCTAGAAACATAGATTTCCTGGTATGTCTTTTCATCATGGCTTTGGACATCATAGCCGGAGTCCTTGGAATACAAGCTGAGGTCAAGCAGAACAAGGTTTGTTCTTCTGAACTCCAACTCTCACTGTGTGATATTAGCTATAGAGCAGTTAGAGCACTAATTGACTTATTTAACTAGATTAATTAAAGGGTAAAAAGGACTTTATCACCCTACTTTGACCCCTTGGCGATTTTATGGCCTCGTCTTTTAATAATTGTACGAATTCCACCTAATATTTCTTTTTCGAAACTAAAATTAGCTCTCGTCTCGTAAAATAACTATTACATGCAAAAGTTGGCCATTCTTTCAATTGAAAGTTGGTAACGCCATAAAGTTGCTATGAAATCAAAGGTTGTCTCATAAAATTACATTTTTATAGGATATGGACAAATTAAGCTCACAGTAGAGCAGCATTCATTGTGAAAGTGATAACCACCGAACTAATAGAGAGAGAATGAAAAGAGAAAATTTGTTATTATGAAAATGAGAGAGAGAAATCGGTTGGTACACATGATAGTACATGTGTACATATACACACATGTAAGCATCTAACAAACTCAAAATCTAACTATTACAAAAGTGTGTTAGCGCTTCTTTTATTATCTAAACTAAAGCAGGAATTAATCTCAGCCGTTTATTACTAAAACTAAATCCAACAGTCTTGCTTCATCTCCTTCGTTACATACGTGATTTCATGAAGTAAACCATAACAGCTCTTCAACTTCCTCTACCCCCGCAAGATGGGCATGACACAAATCCATCAACCCCAACTTGAACTTCAGCTGATGAAGTCGAACACCAGACAATGATTTTGTAAAAAAAAATCAGCAAGTGAACCTTAGTAGAGATATGAAGAGGCTGAATAAGACCTTTGTTGTAGTGTTCACGTACCAAATGACAGTCCATATCTATGTGCTTCGTCCTTTCGTGGAAAACTTGATTCTTAGTTATATGAATGGCCGCCTGGTTATCACAATATATAGGCGTGAAAAATCATGTAAGAGATAACTTATCCAAATAAGCTCCCTAGAAGTGGTACTTAATGATCTATATTCTGCTTCAGTCAACGAAATAGAAGTGGTACTTAATGATCTATATTTCCATGAGATGAGAGACTTTCCAAAGTACACACAATACCCTGTGAGAGACTTTCTTGTATCAACACATATCCCCCAGTCAGCATCACAAAAGTCATTGATGTTCCAGTCATCATATCTTGGATAAAACAAACCTAACGAGGGACATCCCTTGAGATAACGTAGCACATGGGCATCTGCCTTCCAATGAGAACTCTTAGGACATGCCACAAATTGGCTTTACAGTTGCACAACATAAGATATGTCCGGTCTTGTGTGATTAAGATATAATAACCTTCCAACTAACTTTCTGTAAGTATTAGGCTGTTCTAGCACATCTCCATCATCCTTAGATAGTTGTAAGCTTGGTGACAAAGGAGTGGAAGTAGAGGTGCTCCCTAGAAAACCAGAAGAGTCCAACAAATCAAGAACATACTTTCTTTGGTTCAAATATATGCCATTAACACCTCTAGCTATTTCCACCCCAAAAAAATACTTTACCATGCCTAAATCCTTAATGGTAAATGACTTATGAAGATAACACTTAAGAGCATTGATCTCATCCACACAAGGACCCATAATTAAAACATCATCCACATATACAAAAATGCTCAAAAAGTCATTACCTGAACCTTTTAAAAATTGCTAGTGATCAATAGATGATTGGGAGATCAACCATAGGCAAATAGAGCTTTGCAGAACTCCATGCTCCACTCTCTTGAAGCTTGCTTTAAGCTATATAAACTCTTCACCAACTTACAAAAACTCTTAAGGTGGCTTCATGTAGATGTTATCATGCAAAAACCCATGCAGAAATGCACTATTGACATCTGCCTGATGGATTTCCCAGCTCTTTGAAGTTGCAACTACAATCAAGAAACGTACTGTGACTAGCTTAGCAATTGGAGAGAATACTTCATTATAATCAATACCGAATTCCTGATTATACCCTTTAGCAACTAGTCTAGCTTTGAACCTTTCCACTATGCCATCATCTTTCAATTTAACCTTGTAAACCCACTTAGATCCTATAGTTTTCTTACTTGGAGGAAGAGTAGTTAAGGTCCATGTATTGTTGTTATCCAAAGTTGTCAATTCATCTTCCATTACCTTGTTCCACTCTATGTACTTGCTTTCAACCTTATAAGAAGTTGGTTCTTGTAAGTTAGTGACATTCACCTGAGATGTAGTATAATTTGTGGATAGATGTGGAGCAAGCATGTAAGGAAATGTTGGTGGTACACATACTATAGGAGGAACATGTGGAGATAGCACAGTTGTGCCTACATAGTCATTCATCCATATGGAAGGTTTGATGACCCTAGCTACTCTCCTCAGCTGACCTTCTTTGTGTGTTGTGGTTGGTAATGATGTATTACCTGTTTCCAAAGGCACAACATCATAAATCTGTTCATCAACATCTGTGTTTATTTCCCGAACACCATCAGGTAAGAGAGGATCAATAGTGTAAGAAATGAACTTCTCATCTACATTTTCCTCTTGTGAACTCTCATCATCATGTTGTGGATTCAGTAGAGGAAACTGAATAGAAATATTTCATCATCAATAGCTGCTTTAAAAGGATTAACGGTGAGTAAGTAAGCAGCTAAGGTGCAGATGAGAAGAATTTAACATATCTTGAAATAACCACTTTGTAATCATCCAGTTGACAAAGAATATAGCCTTTGTGACTAGGCGAGTGTCCAAGAAACACACACTTATTACTTCTATTGTCAAACTTAGACATGTCAGGACTTAAATTCACACAATAAGCTAAGCATCCAAACTTTGACGTGTGAGTTAAATCAGGATCTTTCCCAAACAAAGTAAAGAAATGGCTATTCCAACCTAGAACCTTGCTAGGAATTCTATTTGATATCCATGTAGCCATGAGTAATGAATAAGGCTAAAATTTATGTGGAATTTGACTTTCAAGCATGAGAACTCTAGCTTTATGTAAAAGAGATCTGTCTGCGCTCCACAATATTTTACAATACCATTTTGTTGTGGTGTGTATACACAAGATCTTTGATGCAAGATTCCAAGTTCATCTAACAGCATATGCATGTTAAGATTTAGAAATTAACTACCATTATTAGTCCTCATGCACTTAACTTATTTTCGAAATTGAGTATGAACCATGGCAAAATAACTTTTCATCACATAATAGACCTGAGCTTCAGACTGTAAGACATATGTCCAAACCATTCTAGAATAGTCCTCAACAATGGTAAACATGAACCTAGCATTACATATATTCTCATAAGTGTAAGGGCCCATATATCTACATGAATCATAGCAAAATACTCTGTAGATCTCCTATTTAACATAGGAAAGGAATTCCTAGCCATCTTAGCTTTTTGATATACCTCACAGTGTGTTAGGTTTTCTAAGTCTCTCTTGTTGAGATTATTTTCCATCTGCTTCATGTGTTGCAAAACCTCAGCTAAAGCATGCCCTAATATTTCATGCCATTCTACAATGGACAAATTAGCCTGATGTGTGAAGTTATCTTGCACCTTTTCATCTACACTTTGAAATGTATAGATTTCTCACTACCTTTCATATTCCAAGAACCCTCTCATTTCTTTCCCTCTGTATGATACAATGAGACTTCATGAATACACACACTTAACTTCTGCCTCCTTTACAAGTTGTGTCACATAAATCAAGTTGTTAGTTAACTCTGGAGCATATAACACATTTCCTAGAATCAACTCATTATTCACCTTTAGCTTCACCCATGTAGTAAACTGGCTTTGTGGATCCATCAGGTAAGTGTGAATCATGTCTATAATCCATTTTATAGACATAATTCATAAGACTATGATTACGACATATATGTGTTGTAACACCTGAGTCCAATATCCAAGAAGTCCGAGCTTCTTCTCCCACTGTAAAGGTATAATGGCTAGTGAAAAACTCATCATCCTTCACATTTTTCTGGACCATATTTATTCCATGTGATGAATTTCCAACAGGATCTCCTTTAGCTATATTACCCATACACCTAGCAATTTCAGTTTGTATCATTTTACATATGTCCATGCTTGACTCTCCACCTCTTTGCTCAGTATTCTCCAGTTCAATTATCATTTCAGCTTCAACATTATTAGCCTTTGATTTACCTTTGCGTCCTTTCAGTTTCTTAAACCATTCCGGATAACCATGAAGCTTGAAATAGTCTGCCTCTTCATGACCATGTATCTTGCAATGTGTGCAAAATAGCTTGGCCTTCTCCTCCTTTGTCTTTCTCATTTTTCCAAATAAATGTCTACCAAACCCTTCATGAGCCGTAATGGTGAACATAGTTTGCTCATGTATAACATGTGACTACCATTCCCATCCATTGATCCTTCTGTGATTAACCTTTGGTCCTCCATTTTGTAGCAACATAGAATAAACTCTATTGAATGTAGGTAGGGGATCCATGAATAATATTTGACTCCTAGCCGAGTCATAGCAGTCATTTAAGTCGAACAGAAACTGCATTAATCATCTCTGCTCTTATCACTTATTTGAATCACCTGCACCACAAATACATTCAGCTGATACGAGAAGCATGTCTAGCTCCTCACAAATCGACGTTAGGTTGTTGAAATTCACTAAAATGTTTTGGTTACCCTGCACAAACCCACTCGCCTCTCTTTCAAGCTTGTAAATCTTCGGGCCGTTGCTTCGCCCGAACCTTTGGTTCAAAGCTTCCCATAGTCTCTTCGTATTATCTGCTTTATACATTTTCGGTCTCGTTTCTATTATGTTTTTGGTCTTAAAATGCTTATTTTTGTTGTTCGAGTTGATGCTTTGGTCTTCTTTATGCTACATTGTAGGTGAGAATCAACAAAAATGACTTCCGAGGGTTCGACAAGAGAAACGAGACGAAAAGATGAATAAAAGGTGAAAAAATGGACATCCTATCCGAGAGTTTGCCTAGCGGGCGCTAGCCCCTAGCGCTCGCTAGGCCCTGATGCTGAAACAAGACAGAACTAGGGGCTAGCGACCGCTACCCCCTAGCGGCCGCTGGGCCCTAGCGAGCGCTACCCTAGCGGAAATTCTCGCCCATATTTAAACCAGCGTCGTCATCTTCCACTAGACGTTTTTACTTTTAAATCTAGGATTTAGACCACGAGAGAAAACACTATTAGTCTAGATTTCTATTCCGTTGTTCGTTTTTAAATTTCGTTGTGGATTCGTTCGTGATTCAAACCCGAAGTTCTTAATGCATTATTTTTCCTTTCAATTCGTGAGTTCTTTTACTGCTTTCTTTATTGCTTTATGATTTCTTTTTTTCCTGCTCTTTTCTTGATTAATTTACAGTTCATTAATACAAACTTCTCAATCATGTTAATTAATCAATTCAAGGCATGTTTAAATTCAGTTCTTTTAATTTTTCGTTCTTAGATTTAGGATTTAATCGCTTTATTAATTTTCGCCTAGGTAATTCGTATTTTAAATTCTTTAAATTCATTCGCTTAGGTAGATTAATTAGATTAGTTAAAATATCAAAACCCCTTCTTTTAATTGCTTTTTGTTTTGCAACGTAGATAAAGCCCTGTTTAGCCTTTCTTGAGAATACGACTTAGGGTCAACTTATTAATCTATAACGAACTCGTTCTCTTGCGAGTAACTTAATAAAATAAGTTGAAACATTATCTATATGAGTAAATGCATTTACATATTCTCGAGAAATAGAATTAAGATTCCATGATGTTATCATGTAGTCCGCATGCATACAAGCTTTGTAGTGTGGCGAAGAAATTGGTGGCTCTCCAACACTTCCATCAATAAACTCTAGTTTGTACTTCGCACCAAGTGCACGTTTAATATAGTGACTCAAATTTAAGAAGTTCTCCGCGGTTAGTGGTGACGCCACCATTTGTGAGCCTGGATGATCGACGGTATGTATATGAAGCATATCTTGTAATTGCTTATCATCCAGTGCAGCTCGCCATCGTTCATCATTTTCCTTGTCAACGCTTTGATCATTTGCATCTCTGTACTGATGATCAACCTCTTCCTCGCGATGTTCTTCATGTTCGTCATCTCGCACACCATGATGATTTTCCGAATCAGCTCGTCGCTCTTCGTCAAGCAACACATTCCATGGAACTTGCCGATTTTGACCATATTCTCTAAGATAGCTTCGATCAACTCTGGGCTCTGATACCATATAGAATATGGACAAATTATGCTCACAGTAGAGCAACATTCATGGTGAAAGTGATAACCACCGAACCAGTAGATAGAGAATGGAAAGAGAAAGTTTGTTATTATGAAAATGAGAGAGAGAGAGAGAGAAAGAGTAATTGGTTGGTACTCGTGATAGTACATGTGTATATATACACACACGTAAGCATCTAACAAACTCATAATCTAACTATTACAAAAGTGTGTTAGCTAGTGCTTCTTTTATTATCTAAACTAAAGCTGGAATCAATCTCAGCCATTTATTACTAAAACTAAATCCAATGGTCCTGCTTCATCTCCTTCATTACATACGTGATTTCATGCAACAGACAATAGCATCTCTTCAACCTCCTTTAATTTTCCCTTAATTGAAATAAATTTTAAAGATCATGGAACTGATTTTTTAATTTTTGTTTTTGTTATATTAAATCCCATGTTTATTTATAATATCAGATTTGGTGTTAACGGATAACGAGATTCAAAATTATGCTCTTGTAGAAATTGAGAAATTGTTGGGTAATTATGAAAGAAGTTTGCGTGATTTTTAAGGAATGTCGTTTCCATCTACTGAATATTTTGAAGTACGTCGTAATAAGTTTACTGTTGATGAGTTATCGTATGATCGAGAATCATTAAGGAATGAACATGAATAATATGTTGAAAGATTTAATGATCAGCAGCTTTTTAGCCTCTTTTTGATCGTTTAAACTCATATTTTTCGTGTCTTTAGGCTAAGAAACCATTCTCTGAGAGTTCCTAAGAATCTGGAAGTGAATTCTTTAAGGACTTGTCTCAACTCAGCGTCTTCTCAGTTGAACTGATTGTCGATCCATGCAGCAAAAGTATGCATTATGTCAAGCCTTTTATGGATTGGGATATCGTCAAAAGTGAACCAACGTCCGCTTGTGAACTTTGGGGTCCGTCCTTCATTAGGCTGGGTGACATATGGAGCTGCAGAAGACTCGGGCTCAGAGTCTTCGGAGACCGGCAAGGTAAAAGACTGGCCATAGCCTGGTTCAGTTCTGTCCGCCATGAGGATGGAAGATATGTCTGCAAATCTTTCTTCTTCATCCAAATTATATGTAGTCATGGAACTATTTGAAGAGCTTGAGGATTTCTCACCCTCTTTGCATAATATTTTGGCTCGATTTACGTTTCATTTTATGTTTCAGGATCACAAGCCTAAACGAGTGTTGAAGTTGGAAAAGAGACCTTTTTCGACCTCATCTTTCGATACCATTTTCCAAACTTTCATTCCAGACGTTTGACTTTATATTTTGAGCACGTCTCGACCTACTGATCTAGGGTCGAGACTTTTGATTTCTAGTCAGTCGTTTCTAGTTTTAGAATTCGTACTCGAAAGATAGCTGATCGCAAAATTCTAATTCGTAGTTCTTCTTCAGTTTTTCGTTGTGGATTCCAGACCGTTCCAGTTATTAATCAAGTTTGTTTTCAATTTATTATTCTTGTTCAATTTATTATCAAGTTCGTTTATTTATTTATGTTTTCGGGTTCTTATTTCGTTTTCGGATTCCAAAGTACTCTCTACATTCCTTTTGATTCTGATTTCCATGTTACTTGCTTTCTTTTAAATTCGCATCTCGTTTTCTTAGATAGACAATTTGTTTCATCGTTGGTTTTCATTAGATTAGATTTTATGTGTTTTACTTATTTATATTCCTTGCCTAGTTTTAAAACCTTCAACAATCTTTTTACTTATTTTCGTTTATGAACAAAGAATTGAATTGCCCTGCTAAGTCTTCCTTGAGAATACGACTTGGGTTGGCTTATCATTGCTAGACGACCTCGTTAAGACTGCGAGCGACTTGAAATAATTTTAGTCGAAACAAATTTTGGCGTTGTTGTCGGGAAAGACTTTATGCGATTTAATTAATTATTCTTTTCTTTTTATTCTTATTATGTTTTCTTCTTTCTTCTATATTGTGGTACGCGTAACTTGTTTGTTGAGTGTTGTCTATGCAATGTCGCCGTAGTGCTTGAAAGTCGTTGACACCCTTCATCGACAACATAAACTGGAAGCGCGAGATCTTAATCACCGTAGAGACATCGAGCGCATTGAAAATTTTTTGCTACCGAAATTATTCTAAGAGATAGCCGATGAGATTGTTGACGAGAGACCGCGCTACATGGGCGATTTCACTAGGCCCAAGTTCAGCGCAACCACTACTTCAGCTATTGTTCTAGCCACCGCAGTCCGAAACTACGAGTTGAAGCCACACCACCAATCATTGCTGCCGATGTATCATGGACTCCCGAGTGAAGACGCATTGACGTTCATCTGAGAATATTGCACGTTAGTTTAAACTTTCCCGATTCACTCTCTGACGGAGGACCAGCTCAAATTGAATTACTCCCCTTACACTTTGAAGGATAGTGTCAAATCTTGGTTTCTATCTCTTCAACCCGGATCACTTACAAATGGGGCATCAATTTATGAGAAATTCATGTTGAAGTACTACCCGCATCACAAAACTCAAGCGGTACATACTAAGATAATGAATTTCACGCAAACCCACGACAAGCCATTCCATGAGGCGTCGGAGAGATTCCAGGAGCTACTTCAGCAGTGCCCCCACCATCAAATGGCACCAGAGATGCTATGTTAGTTCTTCTATGATGGGTAGCTCCAGACTACTCAATTTATGGTGGACAGTTTGGCGGGAGGAAACATTGCAGTCAAGATGGTGGAGGAGATGAATGAGATTTTTGAAGCCCTAGCCACGAGTTCGTAGTAAAATTCCTCTCGAACGAGACGAATGGAGGCCAATGCAGTGACTACGAGTCCCGATATTAAGAAGAAATGGGGGACATGATGAGGGAGTTACTTGAATTGAAGATGAACCGACCTCCATCACCATCTGGTCAGCAAGTTGCACCTAAGCCATGCGGTATTTGTGGTGACTTTGGCCACGTGGTGGAAGAATATCAATGAATGGCGGAGATGATTGTCGAAGGTGAGGCAGAAATTTATGCCACACAAGGATTCATGCCTCAACCACCCCCTCAAAAAAACAAATGGAGGAATTAGCAAAACACAGGGTGGAAGCCACAATTTCAAGGAACACAAAATTTTCAAAATCGACGCCCTCAAGCTCCGAATTTCTAGCCTCAGTACCAGCGTCAACCGAAGCCGTACTATCCACCACAATTGCAGCAACAAACTTTTCCACCGCAGCAGCAGCAATTTTATCCTCATTCGAATCAACAGCACCAATATCCAATGCAACAGTTTCCACGTCAAACTATGCCTCAAAAATCATTTCTTGAGGATATTTTGGCCGCTTTCATGCAAGAGAGTAAACAGGCTCGAGAGGCACAAGACGCTACCATCAAACCCCTTGAGACTACTATTGGATAAATTTCGGGTGCGGTGAATCATTTGCAGCAAAATAACCAAACAGGGAAAATTCTGGGGCAAGGTCATCAACCCCATCAAGCTCAAGCTGTGACTATATTGAGGAGTGGAAAAACGGTGGATAACAAAGTGGAGATACCACCTTAAACCATTGACAAGGAAGACGGGTCCCCACCTGAAGTTAGGAAAACAAAGCCCGGTGAGAAACTTCACAAGACAGTGAATTTGTATGTTCCGCCGATTCCTTATCCCAGCAGGTGAAGGAACGCGAAACACGACTACCAATTCGAGGATTTCTATAAAATGTTGTCCAAGGTAAACGTCAATTTACCTCTTTGGAATTAATCCAAAACGTCCCTGCCTATGTCAAGTTCTTTAAAGAGTTGGCGGCAAAGAAGAGAAAATTCGACGATCAAGAAGTGATGACAGTCTCCGAGGTGGCAAGCTCCATCATGCAGTAACCCTTACCTCCAAAGAAATACGATCCAGATAGTTTTGTTATCAATATTTCTCTAGGAAATGGTAAGGAAGCATCGGACATGTTAGACTTAGGAGCATGAATTAATTTGATGCCGTACTCTATTTTTGAGCAATTGGAATTAGATGAACTTAAATCAACTCGCATGTGCTTGCAGTTGGCTGATAGATCTATTAGATATCCTAGAGGTGTCATTGAGGACGTTATAGTGCAAGTAGGTAGATTGATTGTTCCCATTGATTTCGTTATTTTAGAGATAGAAGACGTGCGTGAAAATGGCGTAGAGCATACACTCCTTCTAGGAAGACCATTCATGGCCACCACTAATACATTGATTGATGTTAAAAATGACACTATTAAAATGTATGTTCTGGGAGAGGAAGTGTCTTTTTCTGCTCATAGGAGTCACACCATACCATCCGCTAATTTTGTTCATGATTGTTATTTCATTAATACTATTGATTCCTTGGCCGAGAATTCTTTTTTGCATGATTTCACAAGTGAAGAAGTTTTAGTGCAGAAAATTGACGAAAATTACATCACTCAGGCAAAACCCAAGGATGCACCGACACCTAACAAAGTGGAACTCAAGAAGCTCCCCACTCACCTTAAGTATGTTTTCTTGGAAGAAAGAGAGAACAAACCCGTGATTATCGCATCCGAGTTGACAAAGGACCAAGAACACTTACTACTTCCAGTTCTCAAAATGCACAAACTCACTTTTGAATGGCTCCTAGCGGATATTTGCGGTATTGGTCCTACTACATGCATGCACCATATCAATCTTGAGGAAGACGCCATTCCAAAATGAGATAGCCAACGACGACTAAATCCAGTCCTCATGGAAGTCATGCAAAAGGAGATTTTTAAATTGTTGGTCGAAGGAATCATCTATCCCATTGCGGATAGCGAGTGAGTGAGCCCGGTACATGTGGTATCCAAGAAGGGAGGAATCACGGTGGTCCTAAAAGACAAGCAAGAGCTTGTTCCTTCTCGACCCGTCACGGGGTAGCGGATGTGCATTGACTACCGCAAATTAAATGCCACCACAAAAAAAGACTATTTTCCTCTTCCTTTTATTGATCAAATGCTAGATAGATTATCCAGACATGATTTTTACTGTTTTCTTGATGGCCTTTCAGGATACTAACAAATTGCCATCGCACCGGAAGATCAAGCCAAGACGGCGTTCACGAGCCCATTCGGCACATATGCGTATAAGAGAATGTCATTCGGACTATGCAATGCACCCGGTACCTTTCAAAGGTGCATGATGTCCATATTCTTCAAGATGATAGGAAACTTTGTCGAGATCTTCATGGATGATTTTTCGGTATTTGGCTAATCTTTTGATGATTGTTTACTTAAAAAAAGAAAGTGCTTGAAAGATGTGTTGAAAGTGGTCTAACTTTGAGTTGGGAAAAGAGTCACTTCATGGTTAAAAGTGGCATTGTTCTAGGTCATATTGTCTCTCGTAAATGCATTGAGGTTGATAAGGCGATGATAAGGCGGAAATCGAGTTGATTGAAAAATTACCTCCACTGAGAGATGTTAAAGGTATTAGAAGTTTCTTAGGTCACACAGGTTTTTATCGACTTTTCATTAAAGATTTTTCTAAAATTTGCCAACCATTTTGTCATTTAGTAGCTCAAGATGTTCCTTTTAATTTTGATGATTCGTGTTTACATGCTTTTAACCTATTGAAAGAAAAGATTACTTCTGCTCCCATTGTCATTGGCCCTAATTATTCTATTCCTTTTGATATCATGTGTGACGCATCTAATTTTGCCGTTGGAGCTGTTTTAGGTCAACGAGTTGATAATATGCTTCATGTGATTTACTACGCCAGTTTGACATTGAACTCGACCCAAGTAAATTACACCACCACGGAGAAGGAGATGTTCGCCGTAATATTTGACTTAGACAAATTTTGATCTTATATTTTAGAATCTAAGGTAATTATTCATAGAGATCATGCGGCTTTGAGATACTTATTGACCAAATCCTAAGCTAAGCCTCGATTAATTAGATGGATATTGCTCTTGCAAGAATTTGACGTAGAGATAAAGGATAGGAAATGAAGTGAAAATTTTGTGGCCGATCATATTTCTAGAGTTGAGCATTCTCATATTGATACATCTTGTGTTTCTGACAGTTTTCCTTATGAGAATATTTTGGAAATTACAATCACTCCTTGGTATGCCGACATTGTGAATTACCTAGTCAATCTACTTAGACCCGGTCTAACCTCCCAAGAGGAGAAACGATTTCTTCATGTATGCAGGCACTATTTTTGGGAGGAGCCTTACCTTTTCAAGCTTGGTAAGGATAGTATAATCCGACGTTGCATTCTGGATTCTGAACAAGAGCAAGTGTTGCGTTTCTGCCATGAATCCCCATGTGGAGGCCATTTCGGATGACAAAAGACGGCTCATAAGGTTTTGCAAAGTGGAATCTTTTGGCCAACTCTCTTCAAGGACGCTCAAGTGGGAACCATAAGCCGCCGCAATGAGATGCCTCTTCAAAACATATTGGTAGTCGAAATCTTCGACGTGTGGGGTACTGACTTCATGGGTCCTTTCCCTAAATATTTTAGATAAGAGCATATTCTATTAGCCTTTGATTATGTGTCCAAGTGGGTTGAAGCTATCACCACTAGGACTTGTGATGCTAATGTTGTTCTCAAGTTTTTGTATGAAAATATTTTATGTAGATTTGGATTCCCTCGAGCTATCATTAGCGATGGGGGAAAACACTTTTGCAAGAAGTTGTTCGAAAAATTGATGAAGAAGAATGAGACCACCCCATATCACCCACAAACCTCGGGGCAAGCCAAAATGAGCAATAGGCAAGTAAAGGCCATATTGGAGAAAACAGTGAAACCATCCTGGAAGGATTGGACAGTCAAGCTAAACGATTCCTTATGGACATATAGGACGGCTTTCAAAAGCATTCTTGGGATGAGCCCATACCGTCTTGTGTATGGGAAGGCGTGCCACTTACCGGTCGAAGTAGAATACAAAGCATATTGGGTAATCAAGGCAGCGACATACGACCTCGACAATACAGCCGAGAGCATATCACTCCAAATTTCCAAACTTGATGAGCTTAGAAATGAGACGTATGAGATTGCACGGATTTACAAAGACAAAGTGAAGCGAATTCATGACCGCCGAATTGTGCTCAAGGAATTAAAACCGGGAATGAAGATTCTACTTTTCAATTCTAGACTTCGACAATTCCCGGGGAAACTCAAATCAAGGTGGAGTGGCCCGTTCGTGATCAAGGATATACTATCATCCGAGGCCGTAGAACTATATAGTAACGAAGGGGAGGAGTCTTTTTGCATAAATAAACATCAGGTAAAACCATACATTGAAGGCGACTCCATGTCCGATCCCCCGTTGAATTAGTTCCATCCCGTCGAGCTAACGATGTAAAACAAGCGCTTCGTGGGAGGCAACTCATGCTCTTTTTCCCGTTTTTCATTTTTATTCCCCTCTATTTTTCTTCATTTCGTTAGTTAATTTTTATTATTTTTCTTTGTTCGTAGGTGTTACCGAGTTGGAAAGAAACCGAGGCGAGACACGTAACGAAACGAAAAATCACACCTCAAAAAAGTCCAGACGAGAGGCAAGGTCAGCAGGCGTGGGACACTCAGCGGGCGCGGGACACTCAGCGCCCACGGAGGTGAAATAGAGGAAATTTACGAGAGCAATGGTTAGTGACCGTGGCACACTCAGCGGCCGATGACCCCGTGCCAGCCCCGCGCCACGGCCCGTTGAAGCACACTAGCGCCTGTGCCACTCCGAGTCAGCGGCCGCTAACTATTCCCTACGTAAAATCACCCTATTTTTCTAACCATTTACGAGAGCATATCTCAGAGGTCGCTGACCCCTTAGCGACCGCTGAGTTACCCGGATGGCCCCCTTATATCACCTTCTCTCCCTTATTTTTCCCCCACTACTTTCACTTCTTCTCTCTCAAATTCCCCAAACCCTAACCCTCCCCCAAATTTCTTTCTTCAATTCCTCTTTCCATACTCACTCTTTCACTCCAATTCTTTGGATTCACCATCAATTTTTCTTGCTCTTCCATTCCATCCGAATAATTTCCAATTCCACCCACTAAAACACCCAAAATCTCAAACTCCAATTTCACCAAGTCTTTTTCCACCAAGTGTTTGCTAGAAGTCCAATGGGTAGAAAGAGATCCAAAACAAGTGAAGTTGGGCAATCTAGCCGGCAAGAAGGAGATGACGAGGATTTCCACCCCATTCATGACAATATTCTGGGTTCTGGTGCACCATTCCCGATATACAATGATCACGAGGGCACCCTCTATTTAAGGTACAAGGCTCTTGACATTTCTCTTCCTCGTACTCTTGATTGAGAAGTATTGAGTAGTTTAAGCATTGCTTCTAAAGTTACCCGTTATTTGAAAAATCTTGGATTAGAGAAGTATGCTAAGCTAGAAATTGATTGCTTTAAAGAATTAGGACTTGAATTTCTAACCACGTTTGATGTTGCATCTGATTTCAAGTCATTTAAATTCCAGTATCGTGGATTATTTCATATGGTTACTATTTCCATGATGAAATCCATCTTTGGATATTCCAACTCGGGGCTCCATCAGGTGCCCCCGGAATTTAACCCAAATCTAGCTTGGTTTGAGTTAACAGGTTTTTACAATTGGGCATCGAGAGGCATGCCCAATGGCTTTCTAAGGGATCCCGAGATAATCGTCTTACACAAGTTCATCACCTACTCCATCTCGGGCAATGAGTTGAGAGGTGCACCATTCGCCCTCTCACAATCTGAATTGGTGCCACGAGAGAGGCGCAATTGTGTTATGCAATACCTAAATGCCCAAGCAGCAGCCCGAGCATCCCATGAAGCCGAGGAGGCAGAAGATGCCCACATGGAGGCCAAGGAAGAGGCCCAATCTGTGGAAGAGGAAGAGGAGCAAGCCGACGCCGCTTGGCTTGGCTATGACACTATGGACGCAATCAGAGGATCCGAGTGGGGTACCCAATCCCAATGGGGCGGGCAATTACAGTGGGGTACCTAATCTCAATGGGGCACCCAACCTCAATGGAACTCCCAATGGGAATAATTCACTACCGAGGTCACCACCAGCATCCGCGAGATGCGATTTGACATCCGCGACATCCACACTCGCCTTGACACCCAGCACCAACAATGGGAAGCTCAACAAAAGGCAATGGAGGAGAAAAACCGCCTTCTACGAGAGATGTAACAACAATGGTCATCTTGGAACTTTGGCGGAGCATCTACCCACCCTCCTCCCAACCAACAGTGAGCCTTCATCTCACTATTGAGGTACATTTATTACTTTATTTCCTTTAGCGTGAGTGTGTGATTGGAATCTTTGTTTTCCCTTTGCTTTCTAGTTTTCTCTTTCAGGTTTTCCTTCCATTTTGTCACTCCGAATGCCACATTTCAGGGACGTTTTCTCTATCCCTACTCTTTAGATCTCTACTTTCTGCAATGAGGGTATTGTTTTATCTTTGTAGGGGGAAGGGGTGTCTTTTTAGTGCGTGCATTCGTCGTTTTATTTTAGCGTCTTTTGGTATACAAAATTTTGATTGTTTTAGAGCTACTTTGTCTTGATATCTCGTAGTTGAATCTAGTCGTGACATATGTTTGAGATGAGATATGATTTGAAAGCCTTGATTGATTTGAATTGAGTCGTGTTATGAAACGTAGATGAACTAGGAATGTGTGGAACATTATGACCAGATTATTAATCTTAGTAGAATGATCAAGATAGTGATGCATGATGGTATAAATTGATTGATTCAATTGGCTAGTTGTTTATGACCACTTGTTGCGTATCCATGTTTTGCATTGAAAATCGAACTTTGTCAAGAGGTCTCTGCTCCTATGGGAACCATGAGCAAGGGAAACCGCGTGAGGATACATCAGGGAACCCTTAATTGTTCACACCTCATGGCAATGACCATATAACTTGACATTGTTAAATTGCCTTTTTGAGTTCGTGAAAAATAGGAATACATAAGGATTCTACCCCGCTCTCTTAATCAATAATTCAAAATTATAAAAGAGATGGGTATGGGAAACCACATAGTGAAAACCCGAACATTCGTAGTGCTCACCCGGTGAACATTGTCCTTAAAAATTCTTCATGATGAAAAGAAAAGAAAAGAGAAAGATACGCTATTAAGATGGATAAAAACTCTAGCTGGTTATGTGATCTCGATGTTACCTTGTTCATCATTGTTTTGCATTGTTCGAATTGATGATTATCTACTCTAAGTGGTCTACTTGCTTCTATGATCTCTATGTGACGTGATGTGATGATATGAAGATCGATTTTGGAATGATTTGAAGTCTTGTCAAGAATGCATGTCGTGATTAGATTTTTCCCTATGGATAGTTTAGACTAAGTTATGCTTGAGGACAAGCAAGGTTTTGAGTGCAAAGGGGTTGTTTAACCTCTTTTTGATCATCTAAACTCATATTTTCCGTGTCTTGATTTGTGTTGTTTTCCCTCTTTACATAATATTTTGGCTCGATTTACGTTTCATTTTATGTTTCAGGATCACAAGTCTAACCGAGTGTTGAAGTTGGAAAAGAGACCTTTTTCGACATCATCTTTCGACACCGTTTTCCAGACTTTCATTCCAGACGTTTGCCTTTATATTTTGAGCACATCTCAACCTATTGATCAAGGGTCGAGACTTTTAATTTCTAGTTAGTCGTTTCTAGTTTTAGAATTCGTACTCGAAGGATAGCCGATCGCAACATTATAGTTCGTAGTTCTTCTTCAGTGTTTCGTTGTGGATTCCAGACCGTTCCAGTTATTAATCAAGTTTGTTTTCCTTTATTATTCTTGTTCCGTTTATTTGTTTATACTTTCGGGTTTTTATTTTGTTTTCGGTTTCCAAAGTACTCTCCGCATTCCTTTTGATTCTGATTTCCATGTTACTTGCTTTCTTTTAAATTTGATCCTCGTTTTCTTAGATAGACAATTTGTTTCATCGCTGGTTTTCATTAGATTAGATTTTACGTGCTTTCCTTATTTATATTTCTTGCCTAGTCTTAAAACCTTCAACAATCCTTTTACTAGTTTTCATTTATGAACAAAGAATTGAATTGCCCTGATAAGTCTTCCTTGAGAATACGACTTGGGTTGGCTTATCATTACTAGACGACCTCGTTAATATTGCGAGCAACTTGAAACAATTTTAGTCGAAACAGCAGCGTCATGTTTATAGTTCTATCATGTGTTCTGTTCATTCTAGCTTAGGTGGAGTGTTCTTTGTTTATGGATATGAGGGTACTGGGAAGACGTATATAGAGATCATTATCTGCTGCAATTCGATGTGAAGGTGGTATTGTTATAAATGTAGCTTCGAGTGACATTGCTTCATTGTTGTTGCCTGGCAGAAGAACAACACATTCGCGTTTTAAAATTCTTATAAATGTGAATGAAGATTCAATTTTCAATGTCCAACAAGGTAGTGATTTGGCGGAACTTATTGTGAAAGCAAGTCTTATCATTTTGGATGAAGCTCCTATGATGCACAACCATTGTTTTGAATGTTTAGATCGAAGTTTGAGGGATATTATGATAGTGACTTCAGAAAGTAACTTGAATTTGCCTTTTGGAGGAAAAACTATAGTTTTTGGTGGTGATTTTTGACAGATATTGCCAGTAATTCCAAAAGTTTCTCGACAGGATGTTGTGAATGGTACAATAAATTCTTCTTATATTTTGAGGTATTGTACAGTTTTGAGATTAACGAAGAATATGTGATTTCAGCAAGTTTCGTCGTCCAAGGAAGCTCTTGAGCTGCAGGAATTTTCAGACTGGATTGTAGCAGTTGGTGATGGAGTAGTTGGAAAGAAGTGTGATTCTCATAGTGTTGTTGAAATTCCAAGGGATATTTTGTTGGAGCATTCTGGGAATTCATTGCTTGATATAGTGTCGAACACTTACCCATCTTATGAAGACAATGTTGATGATACTTCTTACTTGCAAGATCGGGAAAAATTGGCTCCAACATTGGATGTAGTTGATTCTATAAATCAGTTTATGATTAACTTAAACAAGTCAGATGGTATGAGCTATTTGAGTTCGGATTGTCCATCAAAATCTGATTCAAGTAGTAGTTTCTTAGATGAAATCCACACTCCGGAGTTTTTGAATGGAATACGGTGTTCTGGCACACCTAGTCATGAATTGTTGTTGAAAATTGGTACACCTGTTATGTTGTTGAGGAATATTGATCATTCTAACGGACTTTGTAATGGTATGAGATTGGTTGTCACACGACTTGATGTGCGTGTTTTGGAGGATAAATTATTGGGTGGACATAATGCTGGAGAGAAGGTTCTAATACCTAGAATATCGGTGACCCCATCAGATCCGAGATTGCCGTTTAACGTCGACAGTTTTCATTGGTTGTGTCTTATGCAATGAGAGGATTAACAAAAGTCAAGATCAATCTCTTTCTCATGTTGGTTTGTATTTAAGGAAACCTGTATTTAGTCATGGTTAGTTGTATGTTGCTATTTGTAGAGTTACTAATCGCCGTGGGCTAAAAATTCTTCTTTGTGGAGATAATGATGAAGGTTCTACGTCGACAAACAATGTAGTATATAAAGAGGTATTTAATAATATTTAATTAATATAGTAAATGTTATATTTTATATATAGATTACACTGTTTGAATTTTATGCTTCTTTGTTTTATAATAGATAAATTTTCACTCTCTCGTGCCGTGCATCGCACGGGTACAGACACTAGTATATATAAAAGCTAAGGGAAACACTTTTTTATTTCGGAGCCAAAAACATACATAGCTATATCTATCTATATATCTATATAAAATCTTCCCAATTTGTCCATTCGTTATCATCTATTTACTTTAGTATATTTCACTTTTTTTTCATTTCTTCACATCTATATTTAATTTTTAAAATTTCATTTATAACATTATGTTTATTATTTTATCAATCTTTATATATTTTATAAAATTATATTTAATTAATGAAAATGTGTATACTTTTTATTATATTTATTTTATTATCTTTTCACTTCATATTTTTTATTTTTTAAGTTATCACATTATAAATGAATACAAAAATTCAATACAAAATATAGTTATATTTATATTATTTTTCATTTTATGTATCTTATTATCTTTTCAATTTTTATTTTTATTTTTTTTTCTTCTTGTTCATATTATCTATAATAATTATTTTTTAATTGCATTTATAACATTATATTTATTATTTTATCAATTTATATATTTTATGAAATTATATATAATTAAGGAAAATGTGTTTCTTTTTTATTATATTTATCGTATTTTCTTTTTAATAATTAGTTTTTTTTTAAGTTATGACATAAAATTGAAAATTATATTTATTATTTTATTAATTTATATATCTTAGAAAATTATATCCAGATTCTGGATGACTCAAAGTTTACATCCAGATTCTGGATGAGTCTCCAGAAGGAATTAGGCACGAGGCTAAATTTCAGTACCGCATTCCACCCTCAGACCGACGGACAATCGGAGAGAACGATTCAAACCCTCGAAGACATGTTGAGAACTGTTGTTCTCGACAGAGGTGGAAGCTGGGAAGCAATGCTACCACTAATCGAATTTGCTTACAACAACAGCTACCAAGCAACCATAGGGATGGCACCGTATGAAGCACTATATGGAAAGAAGTGCAGATCGCCACTCTATTGGGATGAAGTTGGAGAAAGAGCAATAACAGGCCCAGATTCAGTCAGCGAGATGATTGAAATTGTCAGACAGATTAGAGAAAGAATCAAGGAAGCTCAGAACAGACAGAAGTCTTATGCTGACACCCGAAGAACTGATCTACAGTTCGGAGTAGGAGACAAGGTTTTCTTGAAGGTATCTCC
>JAPKLX010000128.1:829075-884411 GCA_026898415.1 Leonotis leonurus
ATGACTACCTGGTTTCCAAAACATCAAAGTGTAGTTTCGAGGAACATTATCAAAACAAATATAAGTTCATGGGGTTCCCAACAATTTTTCCCTTTTTGATGATGTCGAAACTTACACTAATATTTTCTTTTAAACATGAAGATTTAATATTGATGGCAGTTAAGAGCATAATAATAAATTGACAATCATAAAACATTGCCTGAACAAAGAGATATTGTCATCAGGTTGTTTTTCAAAATTATCTTCACTTTATAGACTTAACAGCTTACAATTACATTTTTACATTTATATCAGCTCGCTGTTAAACAAGATAATGACTATGGTTGAGGAGGTGGTTGGCTTTCCTTTGTTGCAGATTGTGATTGTCTTCTTTGTTGATCAGCTAGCTGCTGCCTCCTCCTTTCTACCATCTCTCGCTGCCTTAGTTCTGATGGCACACCAAAACTTACATAGATTCCATTGAAGATCCTCCGATAGTCTTTATTATTGAAATCAATGGGATAATTCATCATCTGAGCAGATCGATTTATGGCATTCAGCACAGCAGTATGATCAACTTCTGTAGTTTCAGGAATTCTTGGATACAGAAGAGTTGTTTTCCTTGGAGCAGTGAGAGGAGTGTTGGACATGGCAGATTGTCTTCGAAGATATTCTATGAAAGTTTGATTCTTGTGTTGAGAAAGGAATTCTCGAAACAGATCGTCCACTGACCCTCCTTGAACATCTTGGTCCATCAAATAATAATATTGCATTATGAACTCCTTGACCAATTTATTCCATTGAGTTGCCTTCTTGGAATGAATCCATGTAAGGTTTTGAGGGTCAGTCAATTGGAATTTTTCAAAGAATTTGAAGATCGGATTTGATGACTCTTCTTCTTCATCTGCAGATTCATCATTGTCATCAATTACTCCAGTCTTTCCTTGCCTTTGCTTCTCGGCCCTCCAAAGTTTTCTAAATTCTTAATCAGCGATCTGTTCCGCTGTGCATCCATCCAGGAACATTTCTTCATTTTCATCATCCTCAGTCATGACCTTCTTTCCTTTCTTGTCAGCTACCATCTTGGCTTCCTCCTCTTTCTTGCATTTTTCCTCATTTTCTTTTTGTAATTGCTTGGCTTCGGCAGCTTGTTTAGCAGTTAATTTCTTCTTTTTAATAGCAGCAGGTTTCTTTTTGATTTGAGCGGAGGGAGTAGCGGGCTCTTCTTTCTTCTTCTCTTCCCCCTTTTCGACATCAGCAATAAATTCTTTAGAAATAATAAGTCGAAGGGAGGCAATCTCATCATGAAGGGCTTTGAACTTGGCCTCTGAATCTTCCTTATATTGTAGAAACGTTGAGATATTGCCATTGACTTCATTAAATTGCTTGGAGGCATCTTTGATATGAGATTCAAAATTGACAGCCAGCACATTGTGTGCGTCCTTCATGTCGGTGATTGTTTTGTTGATTAAGAAGATTTCATTGCCAGTTGCAACATCTTCTGCTATTAACGCTTTTGGCAGCTGGTCTTTGAGTAATGTGGGCAGCGAGCTTTTAACCACAGTTG
The DNA here is from genome assembly GCA_026898415.1 of Leonotis leonurus. NCBI lineage: Eukaryota > Viridiplantae > Streptophyta > Magnoliopsida > Lamiales > Lamiaceae > Leonotis > Leonotis leonurus. The sequence continues at coordinate 830,622 of JAPKLX010000128.1, forward strand.
GAATGGTGGTTTTATCCATGTTTTCATATTGGCGCTCCACATGTTTTTTCACTTCCTCCACCATCTTCCCTCCAGCCTCATTCATCTTCGTTTCAAAGGATTTGGCCTCCTCTTGAATGGCAGCAATCCTGTTGTTGGTCTCTTCCTTGAACTTGTCAAAAATTTCACGATCATTGTCTAGATCTTTATGCAGCTCACTGGAGAGTTTGGAGTGAGCGAGCTGGACATTTTGTTCAACATTTCTGCAGCAGAGAACACGAAGTTGGCCAATGCAGCAGATCGATTATTAATCCTCTCATGAATGAGTGCGTTGAGTTGATCTGCTGTCATGTGGGCACCAAGATTTGCAGAGAGCAATTCCTCCATATTGTGTAGTTGAAATCCATCTGGAGCTGTGCCGTGAGTGTAAATTTCTTCAATGTGTTCATCAACAGTTTGTTCTGCAATATGAGTGGCAGATGGTTCCAAAATAGATCCTACTCCCTCCATTACTGCAGATGGTTCTACCTTATCAAGTTTATCAGCGGGCTGGGATGTTGGTGTGTCAAGGTGTTGTTTCTCAGCAGATTTCTCCTCAAAATTGAATATTTCATCAAAGTCACCCGATTGTAGATCCACTGCCAAGTTGTAAAAATCTCGTTCATTTGCGTAAAGGGGAGCAAGATCGACATTGAGTGTGGCAGCTTCCTCTTTCATTTTGGTCAAGACATATGTGCGAAAAAATTGACGGGCATCAGGGATGTCAAGGAATCCAAAGTATTTAAGCAACTTGCTTTCCTCGGCCTTCAGCTCGCTGATCGAGAAGAGTAGTAAGATCGCCTCCAAGATATAGAACTTGCAGTCGCGTATTTCTAAGTATGTTTGGAAGCGTTGAGCCATGTCAAATGCGGTAGGAGTCAGGCGGATGCCAGACAGTGATTTAATCACCAAGTCAGTAGGCTTTTCTTTTAGCTGTTCGAAAAGAAGTTGAGCTCCTTTCAATCTTTCCTCAACGTCATCAGCGGGCTGCTCATGAGCTTTGACTTCTACTTCTGCTTCATTTAACTCTTGAGCTGATGTAGCTTTAGAGTGATCAAGAGTTGCGTCCAGTTCATCCTCCAAGTTGCGAGCAGTTGGTTTGGCTTTCTCTTTCTTGGAAATTCTTGGCCTTTTTGCTTTCTTAGCAGCAGCTGCTGGTTTGGGGTTACCAGCGAGCTTCCTCTTAGCAGGTCCATCACCAGCTTATGTCTCTTTAGCGTGTGCTACTGCTGCTGCTTCGCCAACAGTCTCTGGTTTCTTTGTTGGTATTACCCATTCGGGGTTTGATTGTCCGACCCGTATCAGTGCCTCCTTCAATTTTTTATCACTGACTTTGAGAAAAATTTGAGACGCAATTCCCAACGACATCTCCATCTGGTGTCGGGTTCTTGGTAGAATCCAATCCTTGCTGAATTCCACAGACTTGTGCCATTTGTCTTTTTGAAAGAACCCAGCAATAATTGTACTGAGTTTTGTGGAGAGTCGCAGAGGTCGTTTGATGTTTATCCTTGTGCAGTTTCCATCATCATCTTGCAGAATGTCGATTTATTGTTCCTCATCCACGATGAGTTTCAGTAGAGATCTTGCCCAGTTTACTTTGAGATTTAATAGAACAGCGGCCATAACTTTGAGTTTTCCAGCGGTGATAGAATCAAAGGTACCTAGGTGTCCAAGAAACACCTTTTGAACGTAATCAAGGAGCAGTCTGTAGCTGGGTAGCATAAGTGCTCGATTGAATGCTTTTCCAGTCCATGTAAATGGATGTGCGAGGATTATATCGAGAGTTCTTTGAATGTGGTTATCGGTGACTTCGTCAATTACAAGGTCACCTTCATCAGTTAGATGATATGTTTGCAAGATCATTTCGATGACGGTGGTGCGGATGTTGTCTTCCTTAGTCTTTCCAGTGGGTATCTTCACAGTGTACTCATCTCTATCATCCACCATCCACGAACTGTAGAGAAGTGCAATTTATCGTGGTAGAAAGTAATCTGGTTCCATGGATATGATCTTGTGGAACCCTAAACAATAAAGACATTCTAATTAGGTGTATGAAGATGTATGATTGAGGATTTACCATGGGATGAGGATCAAATCATAAGCAAATGCACATACTACATCATGAACACAAATAAAGCAGAATGTGTAGAGTATGAAGAGTGAGCAAGCATATGAGGCGTTTAATCTCAATACATAATTTTCACGGTTTGTAACCTTCGCAAGCCTCTATTTTGCTAAATAAGACATCTAGGGTTCGAAACCCATGATGTGCGAGTACGGCACGAGGCTCAGGCGATAATTTCGCCTCAATGGAATGTAGCATCTCCGACAAAGAAATCCGAGGTGTTTGTGAAGATGAAGAACTTGCTTCAGAAGCAGGCATTTTGCGAAGATTTGAAAGGTTTGAAGTATAGAGTTGCAGAAGAGTAGTTCGAAAGCTCGAGTATAACAATGGCGGTTTAGTTTTTAGAGAGAGGGAATTTTTGAGATTGTAAGAGGAACAGTCAAACATACACCTATTTATAATCAAGTAATGAACGATCTGGATTAAAACAGATAAAAGTAATAACAAGTAACGGTTGAGATTACTCCCTTGTTTTGATCATTTGCCGTCCAAACTCCAGTGAAGTTCATACGCCATAGTTTCGCCTTTATGGTAGTCACATCATTGTCTCGAAACACTAATCGAGGACTGCAACATTAAATGAATTGCACTTTATCCGTCACCTTTTCTGACACACTGGCGTTTGACATATCCTACAATTAATTAGTTTTATTAGTAATCATTAGTCATAAATAATCAAAGAGTTGGAGAAATAAATGAAATTGATTCCCCCTTGATTAATGCTTCCAGCAGATCGTTTTCATGGTTGAACGATCTGCTTTAGTTGTTGGTGACAGCTAGCTGCTATGATGCACTTTGTGTAGCTTGCTGCTTTTGTTAGCAGATCGTTTTTAATATATAAATAACAATCTGCTATTCTTGACATCAGCAGTTGGCTGTCCATTTTTACTTTCATGCAACTTGCAGCATTTGAGGTTGGGCAGCAGGTCGTTTTTCTTCTTTGAACGATCTGCTCCGTGTTTTTAACTAAACGGCAGGCTGTAAATTTTCAAAGTAAAGTATGTTATTGTCTTGAGATTAAGCACAAGTTTAACAGCACATTAAAACTTAGTAAATAGGTAGCTAGAATTAAACGTGTGATAACAGATAGCTTTTTACCACCAGCTAGCTGTTACCAACACTTGTACCAATTTCAAGATTTATTAATCCCAGTTTTACACAAAGCATTTTGAATATGTCTTCGGGTAATGCTTTTGTGAGAACATCAGCTCGCTGCACATCCGTGTGAATTTTCTCTATCTTGATGTTCTTCTTCTCAACATGATCACGAATAAAGTGATGACGAACATCCACGTGTTTGCATCGAGTATGAAGTACTGGATTTTGTGTTATTGCTATGGCGCTCGAGCTGTCACAAAATATTGTAACTGCGTCCATCTGTACTTCGTAATCTTTGAGCTGCTGTTTGAGCCATAAAATTTGTGCGGTGCAACTGCCTGCAGCCATGTATTCTGCTTCTGTTGTAGAGGTTGCAACCGAAGTTTGCTTTTTAGAAAACCATGAGATGAGCTTGCTTCCAAGAAATTGACAAGTCCCAGATGTGGATTTTCTATCAAGCTTGCAACCTGCATAATCAGAATCAGAATAACCAGTTAATACAAAATTATCATCACAAGGATACCATAAACCTATTTCAATGGTCCCTTTGAGATAACGCAATATTCTTTTGGCTGCTTCTAAGTGGGATTCCCTTGGACTAGCTTGATACCTAGCATAAACACCAACAACAAAAGTAATATCAGGTCGACTAGTAGTTAGATATAAAAGAGATCCGATTATACCACGATAATGTTTTATATCCGTTGTTTTCCCAAGTATATCAGGACCAATCTGTCCATTTGTATGCATAGGGATCTTTGCTGGTTTGCAATCTTTTACTCCAAATTTTGTGATGAGATCATTGATGTATTTGGATTGATTGATTAGGATCCCATCAGCAGATTGTTTGACTTGCAAACCTAGGAAGAAGTTCATTTCTCCCATCATTGACATCTTGTACTTATCCTGCATTAGCTTACTAAACTTGTTACAAAGGAATTCAGATTTGGATCCAAAAACAATATCATCAACATAAATCTGAACTAAAAGGATATAGTCTTGGACTTTGATGGTGAATAACGTCTTGTCTACTGATCCTCGTTTGAATCCCGATTGAAGTAAAAATGTGGATAGTGTTTCATACCAAGCTCGAGGAGCTTGTTTTAATCCATACACTGCTTTAACTAATCTGTACACCTTGTGTTCATCTTCAACTTCAAACCCAGATGGTTGTTCCAAGTAGACTTCTTCTTCCAGAATCCCATTCAAAAATGCACTTTTTACATGCATCTGGAATACTTTGAAGCGTTGGAAAGCTGCATAAGCAAGAAACAATCTGATGGCTTCTAGTCTTGCAACAGGTGCAAATGTCTCACCAAAGTCTATCCCTTCTTGTTGGCAATAACCTTTTGCGACTAGCCTTGCCTTATTTCTTACTACTTCACCTGATTCATCTCTTTTATTCTTGAATATCCATTTGACTCCAATCACACCTTGATGATGAGGTCGATCCACTAAGTACCACACATTATTTCTCTTGAACTCATTTAATTCTTCTTGCATGGCATTGATCCAATCTGCACTTTGCAAGGCTTCTTCGATGTTCTTTGGTTCGGTGTGTGCAAGATAGCAACTTAGTAGTGCACTTTCTCCATGCATGCATCTCGTTTTGACTCTATCTGTTGGGTTCCCAACAATGAGATCAGATGTATGGCTATCTACCCATCTTCTTCGTCTTTTCATTTCATCCGCAGATACTTCGATTTCCATTTTATCGGGTGGATTCTCGAATTCAGGATGATCTATGGTAGGTACATCAAAGAGATCGTTAGTATTTAAATCAATGCTTGATACTTCATTTACCAATTGTTGAACAGATGTTTGTTGAGCTGAGGGAGGGGGAGATTGAGTGTTTTGTTCATCAACGGATGGTTGAGAATGTTCATGTGAAGTTCCCCCTTCATTTGTTCCCCCTAGATGAGAGAGTTGTCCATCTGTTCCCCCTTGCTGTGGCTTTTCTCCAGCATGTTGATTATTAGCTTCTTCTTCATCTTCATCTCTTCGTGGACTCCATAGAAGAATGTCATCGATGAGTCTATCTGTGGAATTTCTCAACGTTGAGTGAGAGAGATCATCTTTTGAAGAAACGCTATCTGTTCCTGAAACTTCAAAATTGGCTTCATCAAAAATAACATGTGGTGTTACTTCCACAACAAGGGTTCTTTTATTAAAAACTCTATAAGCTTTACTGATCTCAGAATATCCCAAAAATATTCCTTGATCACTTTTGCTATCAAATGTTTTTAATTGAGTTTTCCCATTGTTGTGAATGTAACATTTACATCCAAAGGATCTAAAGTATGAGATTCGAGGCTTCCTGTTATTCCATAGCTCGTATGGAATTTTCCCATGTCGTTTTGTGACCACAAATCGATTTTGAGTATAGCAGGCTGTGTTAACTGCTTCTGCCCAGAATTTCTTAGGGAGGTTGATCTCATTTAGCATAGTTCGGGCAGCCTCCTTGAGAGATCTGTTGCGCCTTTCCACAATCCCATTTTGTTGTGGTGTACGAGCTGCTGAAGTTTGATGTTGAATTCCCATTTTTGAGCAGTATCCTTCAATCATGTGATTGATGAATTCGGTTCCACGATCAGATCGAATGGTTATGATGGATGTCTCCTTTTGATTTGAAAGTTTGTTGAGAAGATCTGGCAGTTTCTCCAGAGTTTCCTTTTTCTTGAACATAAACACAACCCAAGTAAATCTAGAGAAATCATCAATAACAACAAGAGTATACTTTCTACCGTTTACACTTAATGGAGATACAGGTCCAAAAAGGTCTAGATGTAGAAGTTCCAATATTCTTGAAGTGGAGTGAGCTGCCTTTGTAGGAAATGATGCTCTTGTTTGTTTTCTTGCTTGGCAAGCTTCACATATGTGATCCTTGTCATAGATTTGAGTAGGCAGACCTTCAACTAGGTTATTTTTCACCAGTTTGTTGATTGACTTGAAGTTGAGATGGCTCAAGCGTTTGTGCCAAAGCCAGCTGGTGGAGGAATTTGATGCAGTTACAAGACAAGTTTCAGTCTGTTCATTCCATTGTACAATGTACAATCTGTCCTGCAAAATTCCGGTAAGAAGAATTTCTTCTCCTTCCAAGTTCTTTACTAGACATTTATTAGCGATAAATTCTACTCTCTTGTTATTAGCACAAAATTGGCTAATTGAAAATAGATTGTGATTTAGTCCTTCAACATAAGATACATTCTGAATAATTGTGTTACCAACATGGAGATCGCCATAACCTCTTGTATATCCTTTCGAGTCTCCTCCAAAGGTTACAATTAGTCCATTGCTTTCCTTGTAGTTGGATAACATCTCCTTGTTGCATGTCATATGTTTGGAACATCCGCTGTCAAGAATCCATACTGCGCCCCGAGCTGTGCGCTTTCTTCTCATCGATCTCCTATCCTGCAATGAAAATTTATTTAGCTACCCTACTGAATGAGGGTGCTTTGTTAGTGGAACAAGTTCCTTTTGGAACCCAAATCTGCCTAATAATAGTAACATTTTGTGAAGGTCTGATTTGTTTGCCACTAAAGTCAATATACACGACTTTCTTCTTAGCAGGTAGTTGATTGAGCACAACTTGTTTTCTAGGAGCAGATTGTTTGTGAGGGGTAGATCGTTGCCTCTGGTTGAATGGCTGAGGAGCTCGCTGAAGAATAAGTTGAGCAGATTGATCAAACTTTTGAGCAGGCTGCTTTCTTTGTTGAAACCCAACCCCTTGAGTGGTGAATTTGTGTTGTGGCTGGCTTTGATTCTTGATCAAGATAGCTTGAGGTTGTCTTGCATTATTGTTGAGATTCACTATTTTGTCTTTTCCTTTTTCTTTGACAAATTTCCCTTTTGGTGGTCCTTTGTCAACTCCGTCAAAACCAAGTCCGGTACAGTCTGCAGCTCTTCTTTGCATGTCGTTGATGAGTTGAATCCTACCCTCCTTTTTGTGTATTGAGTGATTAACCATGGCACTCAAATCATCGACCTTTCGTTGTGCGGAAGCTTCTCGATCAATGAGATCAGAAATATTGGCATTCAAAGTGTAATTTTCTTCGCTCTTGTCCTTGAGTTATTTGAGTAGAGCGTTTTCCCTATCATTGAATGAGCTGCTGATTTCTTTCATCTCTTGAATAGTGTTTGCCATTCTTCCATTCTCTTTTATCGCATGTTTGAACATCTTGTTCAATCTCGCATGATCTTCCATGAGCTTGGTGAAGTCTTCAATGGACAGATCGTCTTCATCTTCTTCATCTATCTCTTCTTCTTCACCCAAGTCATATAAAGGTGAGTTAGAAATAGGAGAAGAATAATTATTTTCTACCTCATTGTTGTCGAGTCCGTTGTCATGACCCATGAGGCATTCATCCCATTCAAGATCCAATTCATTTGCTAAAAAGGTTTCATCGTTCTCAGACGAGCTGTCGGTTAACGTGCTTGTAGCGGCTTGTTCTTCGGCAAGCATAGCTTTACGTTGTTCTCTAAGCTTTTTGTCTCGCTTGTTTCTGAGTTCTTCTCTTTCTGTCTTGGAGATGTCTGGACAATCTGTTTTAAAATGACTTTTCCTACCACACTTGAAACAAGAGAATTCAGATAGGTCAGCTTTAATATATGAGGAGTTAGTTTTTACTTCACTTTTCTTATCGGGTCGATCTCCCGATCGATCTCTTCCTTTGAAGTTTCGATTGTTATCTTGTAGAGACGCTTGTATAGGTTTGCCCTTAACTCCATCTTCTGGAATCGTTGAGCCATGAGTGAGTATTCTTCAAAGTAGTTCTTGGTGGGGTAGTTTTCATCATCCGAACTTGACGAATCTTTTACCACCACAGCTGGTGTAGACTTTCTTTCCACCTCCTTTTCTTTTAACTTGGCCTTAAAGGCAGTTTCCTTGTCTTTCATTCCTGCAACAGACGGTTTGCTAAGAGAAGAATTAGAATGACCATGAATACGATTAATTTCGTACTCATTGCCCGTTAGCACATCAAATAACGCATCAATAGTGAGAGAGTTGAACTCTGGCATCATGGGATGCATAGCAGAATATATTTCCCAACTAGCAGGTAGAGCTCGGATGATTTTGAGATTCTTTTCACGTTGTGTGTATTTGTCTTTGTCAATAGCGTCAATCTCTATCAGGATTTCAGTGAACCTGTTCTTCATTTGAGCAATGGTTTCTCCTTGCTTCATTTTGAATTCTTCGTACTTGTTACATGCTATGGACAGTTTGTTTTCTTGGATCACATCAGAAACCATGCTGATCTCTCGCAGTACATCCCACATCTCTTTTGCTGTTTTGAGACGTCGGATCTTAGCTAGGTAGATTCCCTTAACTGTGCTGGAAATCAATCCTTTTGCATAGTCGTCTAGACTTGCTTCTTTCTTTTCCTCCGTTGTGTAGTCATCCATGTCTTTTTCCTTTTCGACTAGTTCAACGGTGGGAGTGGGTCCAGTTCTATCCTTTATCTCAGCAGAATGTTTGTGCATGATTTTGATTGGACCATTGGTGATAACTGACCACATCTTGATATGATGAGCTCTAAGACACATTTCCAGTCTGAAGCTCCAATCTTCATATCCAGCAATAGAGAAATCCTCACAAGCCCTAGCCATTTGTCCTTCCATAATTTCAAGGTAGATGGTTAAAACGTTTTCAAGATCTATCCAAGATGACCACACAGAGATAATCTCCTGTGAAATAGAAATAATGGTCAAGATGGACCACTGCTCTGATACAACTTGTTGGTCCCGAAAGAGCTAGATTGGTGTAGGGGGGGGGGGGAATACACCAATTCACAACTTTTAGGTTTTCTTGTTCACAACTAAAATATAAGGCTTTAGCACTCTTAATAACTTAAGATAGCTAGGATTAGTAAAACAAATCTTCTTGTTAGGAAGATTAAGTCTTACTCAAATAATACCTTATGCGTGAATAACAATAATCAAGAGTGATGAACACAGATTTAAACTTGATTAAAGTTGTGTGCGGAATATGGTGGTTAATGCTCTTTTTAAGGTGAAAAATGTTTTCTTTCTTTGGAGAAATTATCAACCAAGATTTAAATGCAAGAGTATGAAGAAGATGATAAAAATGTAAAACAGAAAGTAAGAACACAAGATATTTAACGTGGTTCGGGATAAACTTTCCCTACGTCCACGGCTCGATCAAAACTAGATCGAAATCCACTATGTCTCCTTTCTTTTTACTCGTTGAGTACGAGCCTCAAGTTTTATCAAAACTAGATAACAACTTGAGATTACACTTCTTAGATTGAAGAAATACAATCTAAATCTTACAACTTTTGGATCAAAACTAGATCCTAACTTGGTTTTGGTAAACAACAAATTTCCAGAAACAATCTTCAAAAGAATAATAAAGCACTCAGAGAATTCTAGAGCTTGAAGGAGTGCTTTTAGGGCTTTTAATATTTGAAGATATTTGAGCAGAGTTTGAGCTTTGTAATCGTGAATTCTTGTACTCGTTCCTGGAAGTGAAGGTGTTATTTATAGACTCTTTGAAGAAACTATCCGTTGGAGACGATGGTACTCTTTTTCAACGCATTAATGGCTGCATTAAATGCATGGCAGTGAGGTTGAGACACGCGCTGCTAAATGAGAGTGGTTACCACCTTTCATGAGATTTCCCAATGTATTGCCATACTGGGAATGATCCTTCGTACAATAGTTTTGATTTTCTTGTACTTCATTCCTTAAAGCATGCTGTTGATGTGACAATACACAGAGTGGTTGACTTGTGACAAATTTAGGTATGTCGGAAGTCCACCGTAGTTACTGTGAGGAGCAGCTTGAACTTGATGTCATAACAGCTCGCTGTCCATTGTGATGTAACTTCATCTCTTTGGTTCTCCATTGAATGTAACGACCAGATCGTTTTTGGTATAAAACGATCTGCTATATATATGGTAGAGATGATAAGATTGTTTTTGGAACAACACGATCTGCTGCTTGAGATGACAGCAGGTTGATGTATTCATTTTGAACGAGCTGCTTCATCCTCTTGTAATGACTTGAAAAACGATCTGTTGGTAGTACCAAGCAGCGGGCTGATTTTGGAGAACTAGCTGCTTAACTACTTGTAATATTTTTCAACTATATTCTGCTTCCTAAGCTAATCCTAGTCTATAGGACCAAATCGTTATAAGTGTTTGAAACTTCAAACCACTTTTACATTTGTGATCTGTTGATAGATGATCTAAAAATTGAAACCAAGAAACAAGTAAAAATGTCAGCGAGCTGTTTATGTAGGAAGCAGATCATTATTACAGTATAAAAAATGATCTGCTCACCACATTAGGAGCTAGCTGACTTACAAGGAAGAAACTTGTTATTCTTAGTAATCATTGTGTCCAGGATACCTTTTACTAGAATAATACAGATTGTTATTTATGTACTAAAAAACGATCTGCTTCTATTACACTTAAGATATTCCTTAATAGATGACAATGACTACCTGGTTTCCAAAACATCAAAGTGTAGTTTCGAGGAACATCATCAAAACAAATATAAGTTCATGGGGTTCCCAACAATGTCTAATATTATATGAAATTTGTTAGAGTTCGATTATGTTAAGATTTTTTGATGAGATGTATATGTGTTTTGGTGTATTTACGTCTATTTGATGTCTAATAGATCAAGGCTCTAGTAGTCTGTGGTTATTTGATCTCTATTTACGTAATTAGTTTAGTTCACTTAACTCACAAGTAACTAAATGAAATCCAAATAAACCATAAGACTTAATCTATCACAATCTCAATTTCTCCTCTACTTCTTCAATTCCTTCCCCAACTAAGCACAAGTCCACAACGAAGTGTGACATCTCCAATTAATCTATCACAATATATTATACACATAAGCACCAACCAAGCGTGACATCTCCACTTAACTTTCAATAATATATACTTGTCTACCTTTCAGTAATACCTCTATGTAACTAATTAATCTTTATTTTATTATGTGAATACTTATTAATAATCAGGGTTATAAAAATGAGTCGAGATTGGATGTATTTACGGTTACTTCTGAATGGGGGTTTTAATCCACATTTTCTTTCTAGGCTTGAAGAGTTCTAAAGATTTGCAATTAGTCAACACATGTACATGGATAGAGAAAAAAAATTAAGTGTCCGTGTGTGAAGTGTATGAATATATGGTTTAAAACTACAAATATTTTACAATTGCATCTTGCTAGAAAAGGTTCCACACGGGATTATGAGATCTGGAGATTTCATGGGGAAACTAAAATACCTTTAGATGTTCAAGAAACACGTGTAGATGTAGATGTAGAACCTGAAAAAGATTACAGGACATAACACGAGATCGTTCATGATCTCGGGGGTCCCAGTTTTAACAACCCAGATGTCGAAGAAGATCCAAATGTTAAAACAAAATTATTGTACGAGTTGTTGGATGTTGCTGATAAAGAGTTAGACCATGGGTGTAAGAAGCACACTCAGTTATCTTTTGTGACTCGTCTGATAACTTTGAAGGCCCGTAGTGGAATGACACAAAAATATTTTGATGAAATGTGTGTTTTGTTAAACGAAGTATTTCCAGATCATCATAAAGTACCCATGAACTACTACAACACAAAGAAATTGTTGCGTGCAATGGGTTTACCTGTAGAAAAGATAGATTCATGTATGAATCACTGTATGATCTATTGGGAAACTGATTCCAATCTTGAAAATTACAAGTTTTGCAATGAAAATCGATACAAAGATAAAATCTGAGGTGATAGGAGTCGGGGACGTAAATCAATTGCTTATAATAAGATGTAATATTTCCCTTTGACATCTCGTTTACAGAGGTTTTATCCATCTAAAGCTACGGCCTGATACATGATCTAGCATTCAACTTCAGTTGATGATGGTGTTATGCACCATCCTGCAGATTCACCGGCATGGAAGCACTTTAATGTGACTTACCCAGGTTTTGCAGCGTAACCACGGAATATCATATTAGGTCTGTCAACAGATGGTTTTAAACCATATGGTTAATCGGGACAACAATACTCATCTTATAACTTACCTACGTGGCTGTGCATGAAAGAACAACACATTTTTCTCACAGTACTTGTTCCTCGACCAAGAAATCCAAAAGGTAAGATAGATGTGTACCTTCAACCACTTATATCTAAACTCAATCAATTGTGGTCAGTTGGTGCCCATACTTATGACATTTCAAGGAAACAAAACTTTCAGATGCATGCAGTATTGATGTGGACCATAAGTGATTTTCTAGCATACTCTATGTTGTCTGGTTATAGTACAACTGGAAGATTAGCTTGTCCTCGATGCATGGAACAAACTGAAAGCATTTACTTTAACACGTAGCCGGAAGCAGTCATGGTTTGATACACATTGCAAGTTCTTACCTTACGATCACCAGTTCAGGAGGAACAAGAGGACTTTTAGAAAGAATAAATTTGTTGAAGATGATCCTCCAGAAAGGAGATTAGGTGAAGAGCTACTATATCAGATTATGATGATAATAACAAGCGTATTTTAAAACAAGTTACCACTGGATGGAGGAAAAAGAGCATCTTTTAGGATCTTCCGTATTGAAATTCTTTGTTGATTCGTCAAAATTTAGATGTTATGCACATTGAAAAGAATGTTTTTGATAACATTTTCAATAGTGTGATGAATGTCAAAGGCAAGACAAATGACACAACAAAGTCTAGGTATGATAAACTACTATTGTCATAGAATAGAGCTGATGCGTGATGAGTATAGCAATAAATATCCTAAGGCATGCTACACACTTGACAAAAAAGAGAGAAAAGTCTTGTGTGAATGGGTGAAAGGCCTTAAGTTTCCTGACGGCTATGTCTCAATATGGGTAGATGTGTAGACATGAGTAAATTGAAGATATTTGGGAAGAAGAATCATCAATGTCACGTTTTCATGCAGCAAATACTACCCATAGCATTTCGAGAACTACTCCCACAAGTTGTTTGGAAGTCGATAACAGAGTTGTGCTTATTCTTTCGTAATTTGACATCACGAAACATAAAGAGTGAGGATATGGAGACACTTAACAATAACATCCCACTAAATTTTTTTAAGCTTGAGCTTATATTTCCGCCAAGCTTCTTTGACTCAATGGAACATTTGCCTATCCATCTAGCTGAGAAGGCAAGAGATGGAGGACCAGTTCAATATCAATGGATGTACCCATTTGAGAGGTACTTCAAAACATCATAATTTTATTACTATTTCAACTAATACATTATGTTTAATGTTTTCCAAATGAAATCATTTCAATACAAATGTTTGAGAAGATTGAAAAATAATGTCAAGAACAAAACAAGTGTTGAGGGATCCATATGTAATGCATACTTAGTGGAGGAAGCCTCTGTATTTTGCTCCTATTATTTTGAGGATCATGTTAGTACGATACATAGAGACTTGCCTCGCAACTACGTAGGAGGATGTTCTAATATTGGAGAACAAGATCAAACAGACTTGCTTTCCATATTCAAATTGGTTGGACGTGGTTTTGGAAAGACAACCAAAAGATCATTGGATGATAGGGAATATAGAGTTGCTCATCTACACGTACTCCATAATTGTGTGGAGATTGATCCCTATGTAAAGTAAAGTTTTACAACTCAATATGATCACACCTCTATTTAATTACTTTATAGTTTTTATTAACTGATATTTACTTGTTATTGAAGGGAGTATAAATCAAAACTCATGGTCTTAAATCCATGAATTTCTGACATGGACATTGACTAGAAAATGTCGACAAAATTTCCTGAATGGTTTTATAACTATGTGAGTCAAATTGTCACTAATCTAACTTGAATTGAATTTATAACATATATGCATCAATAACTTGATAAATATAAACTTGTGTGTGATATAGGTACAAACTTATGTAACAGATCCTGTTATGTGGGATATTGCACGTGGACCTTCACCAATAATTACAACATATCATGGTTATTTGGTGAATGGTTATAAATTTCACACGATATCTCACGGAACACACAAAACAACTATGAGTAGTAGTATGTGCATCAAAGTTAGTAACTATGGAGACTCAAGTGAGACAGATTTTTATGGAAAATTAGTCGAAGTGCGCGAACTCACATATCTAGGATTATACAATAAAAAGGTTTTGTTATTCAAGTGTGAGTGGTTTGACACTTCATTGGCAGGCACAAGGGTTGATCCTCAGTTCAAATTAGTGTTTGTAAATCATACACGCACACTTAGAAAGTATGAACCTTTTGAATTAGCTATCCAAACTACAGAAGTGTATTACCGTTCACATCCGAGTATGAATCAACAGTGTGGAGACTGGTGGGAAGCTTGTTCTATCAAGGAAAGGTCCACTGTCGATGAGTCTCAAGTTGATGTGTCTAGTTCTACATTAGAGTCACCGTATCAGGAGGATGATTATGTGAATGTAGTATCAATGTAGATGATACTATATCAGTTCACCGAGACGGTGACCAGGTAGAAATTGAAGATGATGAAGAACATCAAGACTCTGATAATGTCCTCGAAATAGAAGAGGATGAAGAAGATGATGTTGAATATGAAAAATGTTGGGAACCCCTCACAAAATTTAGTTTTGATGATGTTCCTTCGAAACACACTTAGATTTATTTTTGTTCTGTTTGTTAGACTCAGCCTGCTCAATATGTAACAAATCACTACATTATCAAGTGAACCTGATAGAGAGCAAGCTTGTTTTATCTTAGACCAGGTTAGCTGATGACTAAGTGTAAAAGACTCAGAATATTCTATCCTATAGAAAAGTCATCTGGTTAGTTAGTCTTCTGGATATACGAAGCAGACCAGCTCACCTGAAGCAAGCAGACCACCTGATGAAGGTCACTCAATCTGGTCAAATGCAGATTTCACCCAGATATTGGCACCATCTTTTGGAGCATCTTTGGACCAGATCACCTACAAAGCAAGAGGATCAAATCAAGGATTCACATCTTCGATTGGCAATCAACATTTATTATACGCCAATCAATCCCAACGGTTAGAATTTGAAATTCTACACCTATAAAAGTTTCGAACAAAATCTGGAGAAGTACTAATGAACGAACGATCATACGCTCACACCTACATTGCTGAAATTCTACCAAGAAATCTACTCTACCATTGAAGCATTCAACGAGGAGATTTCACAATCTAGATTGTGTTCAAGTCGTTCGTGATCGAAATCACACTAACCTCGATTCAAGTCTATCTTATTGAGAGGAAGGAGAAAGATATCTTCGCTAGCTAGTAGTTTTCTAGTGGATTAACGTGGAGGTATTTTGTAGCAGTTTTATCTGCAAGTTGTAAGGGACACGACCCATATTCATGCACAAGTTTTACTCTAGTTTTGATTGGAACTTGTGGCTCGTTCTCAGCGAGTATAAAGAAGAGAGTATCCTAGTAGTGGATATCCGATCTAGTTTGATTGGGCCGTGGACGTAGGGGGTTTCCCGAACCACGTAAAAACAACTGTGTTCTTTACTATACATATTTTATTTTCAATTGTTTATTCACTAACCCAGCACTTGCATTCAAACTTGCTTCGATTTAATCTCTCTCTTAATATATTTGGTTAAGTGTTCATCAAGGTGTTCTAAGAAGAGCAACACACTAAATCCACCATATTCCACACACTACACTTTGTTGGATAACAAGATCACTCTTGCTATCTGATTAGCGTAACTCACCAGAGAGATATGATCTGGACAGATCACTTGACGATCTGGTAGTGAACCTGGTCTGTCAAACTTAGCAATCTCCTTTCGTGAAAGCTTAATCTCTCAAGCCAACTTGTCAATTTGTAAACTGAAAAGTTTGTATTTGGTGTGTCCCCCCCCCCCCCATACACCAAACCTTGTTGTTTCGGGACCAACAAGTGGTATCAGAGCAATGGTTCAACTAACCATTGTTTATGTTTCACAGGGTTAATACATGCGTTGTCAACTTGAATAGATCTAGGAAAACCTATTTTCATTCACTTGCATATTATCTGCTATTATGGAATCTTCTATCATTAGAGCTTGCGAGGAGTTCTCTATCCAATGATACAAAGAATGGAGCTTCCGAATCAAGACGTGTTTGAAAGCTCATCACTGCCTAATATGGAAAGTGATAGAAGAAGGTCCACTAACAATCTATGAAGAGAAGACTCGTATCACAGAAACTAGAGTAGTAAAAGAGAACATACTCAAAGATCCCAGAACGTATACATCTGATGAACGATGAGAAGCAAACATGGATGACTTTGCTAAATGAATCATTTCAGCACAATCAAAGGAGTCCATCTAGCCAAAATTCAAGATTTGGATACTGTCAAAGAGATGTGGAAAGCACTGCGTGAACTCAGCCTTGGATCAGAAGCTATGATCGAGAATAAGTTGTTGATGGCCTGCAACAAGTTCGGTGATTTCAAGATGAGACCTGGAGAGACCATTGAACAAATGAAGAACAAGTTCATTGAAATCCTGCTGGAGGTATCTGTTTTCAAGAAAGACAAGTATACCCAAAGAGAGAAGAATCTCAAGGTCATCAGAGCACTACCACATAGCTGGGAGATATATGCAGTCACGCAACCACTGAGAGCTGATTTCAACAATCTCACTGCTGAAGCACTGTTTGATCACCTAGTTGGTCATGAATGTGAAATGAAGAGAATCCATGGACCAGATCACTCATCTAGCAAGAAGATTGAAAGCAGCTCTAAGAAGGAAAAAGAAGTAGCCTTCAAACAAAAAACATAGCGGAGGAACCAGTTGCACCTGCTGTACCAGAAGAAGGAAGTTCTTGTTGGGAAGTGGACTCCAGCACCTCCTGGAGGTAGGGGTGTAAATGAGCCGAGTCGAGTCGAGTATTGCTATACTCAAACTCGAACTCGGTTCTTTTGAAGAAGCTCGAGCTCGAGCTCGACTCGGCCGAGCTTGGTTTTTTTGAGCTCGAGCTCGACTCGATGCCATACTCGTGAGCTCGAGCTCGACTCGGTTAAGCTCGATTGCGGAGTGTTACTCGAGTTTGAGCTCGAGCTCGAGCTCATTTAAGCTCGTTAAGCTCGAGCTCGTTCAAACTCGGTGAGCTCGAGCTCGTTTAAGCTCGTCTGATAATTTTGTGGATTTTAAATATATTTAATTTTGGCCCAATATATAATATATTATATAATATGTGCTTGAGCTCGATTAGGCTCGCGAGCCTAACGAGTCGAGTATCATGAAACTCGAACTCGGGCTCGGTACCAACTCGAGTAGCTCGAGCTCGACCTCGACTCGACTAACATCGAGTCGATTTTGAGTAATTTTTGAGCTGATCCCGAGTAGCTCGCGAGCTAGCTCGACTCACTTACACCCCTACCCGGAGGGTGAGTCCTCCGTGTATCGTACCCAAGAGAGCTTATGGGAGTGCGGCCTGCCTCAGTTGAAAAGGGCCTGCACTACCATTGTTGACGAGAGGTTAAATGAATTGATTAGTACTACTCATACCAACATGGTGCATCATCTTTTCAGATGACCCCTTAGTAGAAACTCCAAGGTTAAGCGTGCTTGGCTTGGAGCAATACTATGATGGGTGACCTACTGAGAAGTGTCCTGGGTCAGTCTGTCAGTGAGGACAAAGCAGGCTGGGAAAGAAAGTGTTGGATAGAATGGAAGTCAGATCGAGGAAGTATCGTATATTCTACAAAAACAACAAGAATAAATTCCAGAAGAGTGATCAAGAGCGATCTGATAGTAAACCTGAGGTAAGAGGTTCTAATAATGATGAAGCATTCTATGCACACTAACAAGAAAAAGATTGGGATGAATGTTACATGGGAATTGACAATGGACTTGACCAGAATGAGGTAAACTCACATGTTTCCATTTCATCTAGCAAACCTATATATGATTCTTATAATGAAGATGAAGCTGAAGTCTCTTGGGAAGTGATCAATGAGATGTTCAAGAGTTACAAGAGTTTGAAGAAACTGTTTCAAGATGTCATCAAGGAGAATGACAAACTAAATGAGACAGTGAAGATACTCAGTGAAGCAAACACAAAGTTATCTGCAAAAGTAAATGATCTCGAAGGACAGATCAAGACAAAGGATGAAGAGATTTACTTACTCAACTCAAAAGTCAAAGATTTGATAACCAGAAAGGAAGTAGTTGAGGAGAAATTGCAGAAGACAAGAGAGAACATGAGCAAGATCAACAAAAGCAGTGAGAGAGTCAACATGATTGTTGAGATGCAGAACAACTACTGGATTGGGTTACACTGGAGAATCAGGATCAACCAAGTTCGTAGTTGAAAGGAAGAAGATACCAGACCAAGTTGTCAACCTGAAGAATGGGAAAAATAAACCCCAGAAGATGTTGATGAAGGAAGCAGGAGACAAACGATATTACCATATCAAAGATAAACCTGCTCAGTATGTCAGAACAGATAGGAACCAGAACCAGAAGGCTCCTACCAGAAAACCATCAGCAAAGAAAAACAAGATCAACATGGACAATGTTGAAAGGAATCATCCATCTGTCTACAAAGCCATCTCAAGAACAGATGACTCAGGGAGACAGATCACCTGTTATATTTGCGTTCCTAATACTAAGTTGATCTAGGTTCCTAAAGAAACATTTGTTACTAACCAAGCACTCAATCATTGAAAAGGTTGTTAAGTCTATGTAATTGCAGGATGGAAGTTGCAAGAAGAAGTCAAATAGCGAAAGAATCAATCTGGATCATTGATAGATTATGTTCAAAACATATGACGTGTGACAAGAACCTGCTATCAGACTATGAAGAGAAACCAGGTCCACAGGTAACCTTAGGTTGTAACTCAAAAGGTTATACCAGAGGGTATGGTAATGGTAAGATTGGCAAGACCACTATTTCAAATGTTTCCTATGTTGAAGGTCTTAGTCATAATTTGTTCTCTGTTAGTCAATTTTGTTCTAATGGTAATCAAATTATTATTTATGCTAACAACTATTTTGTGAAGAATAAGGAAGGAGATGAAATTCTTCTTACCGGGAAATTGGAGGACATGTTATATATTGTGCAATGATCAAACCAGATCGAGACATGCTTAGTTACTAAGACAATCTCAGAGACAAGCTGGTTATGACACAAACGACTTAGCATCTGAATTTTAAGTCTATCAACAAGATTGCAAGAGAGAAGTTAGTCGAATGATTACCAGATCAAGTATATGATAAAGATCATATTTGTGAAGCATGCCAAGCTGTGAAACAGACCAAGTCATCATTCTCCAGCAAAGCAGCTCACTTATCTACCAGAATACTGGAGGTATTACATCTAGACTTATTTGGTCCAGTAACATCATTAAGTATTAACGGTAGAAAGTATACATGGTTCATTATTGATGATTATTCAAGATTACGTGGGTTAACTTTTTGTTTAAGAAAAAGAAAACGTTGGAGAAGCTACCTGATTTCTTCAACAAGATCACTAGACAAAAGGAGACCACTATCATGACCATCAGAACAGATCGTGGAACGAAGTTTCTAAACCAGAAGATCAGCGTATTGCAACCAGATGGGTATTACTCATCAGACATCTACCTCAAGAACACCCCAGCAGAATGGAGTTGTAGAAAGGTGGAACATATCACTCAAGGAAGCAGCACGCACCATGCTAAATGAGACCAACCTGCCAAAGAAATTTTAGGCAGAAGCTATTTACACAGCGTGTTACACACAGAACAGATTAGTTATCACACTCAGACATGGAAAGACTCCATATGAGATCTGGAACACAGAAAACCAAGGATTAAGTATTTTCGTACTTTTGGTTGTACGTGTTACATTCATAACAATGGGAAATCTCAATTGAAAACTTTTGATAGCAAAGTTGACCCTGTAATATTTTTAGGATATTCTGATGTTAGCAAAGCATATCGAATTTACAATAGAAAGACTCATGTTGTGGAGGTAACATCTCATATTGTTTTTGATGAATCTATTCTTGAAAACAGTGAAATAGGTGAAGAACAGGCTCACAATCAAACCACTACTAGAAGATCAGGAGGTATACTACTTGAAGATGTTCTGATCTGGACTCCACTTGAAGCTGAAGAGTTAGATGTTCAACATATAGTTGAAACCAGCACACAACAAGGGGGAACAACTCATATTGAACCTGATCAAAATAGATTAGCTCCTGAAAATAATGAACTTGTATTAGCAGAAGATAGTGAACCTGCTCAAAGTCAACCTGATGAATCCATAGAGGTCAACAACAGTTCGAATGACAACCAGGAGATAGAAGATGAAAATCTTTTCCAAGTAACTTCAACAGCACACCCATAATTTGAGGAACCAACAGAAGAACCTGAACATAAGATATCAGAAGAGGAGATGTCCAAACGCAGGAAGTGGATTTAAGATCACCATCCACCAGAACAGATTGTTGGGAACCCATCAGATCGTGTGAGAACCAGAAGGATGCATGGAGAGAGCACACTATTGAGTTGTTATTCTCATGTTGAACCAGCTGATGCATATGAAGCACTACAAGATGCAGATTGGATTGTTTCCATGCAAGAAGAGCTGAATGAGTTCAAGAGAAACCAAGTGTGGTATCTTGTAGATCGACCTAAACACCAGAGAGTAATAGGTGTTAAATGGGTATTCAAGAACAAGCAAGATGAGAATGGCGAAGTTGTAAGGAACAAAGTCAGATTAGTTGTTAAAGGATACAGTCAACAAGAAGGCATAGACTTCGATGAGACATTTGCACTAGTTGTCAGATTCGAAGCGATCAGATTGTTCTTCGCATATGCAGCTTACAAGAGATTCAAAGTCTACTAGATGGATGTCAAGAGTGCTTTCTTAAATGGTATTCTAGAAGAAGATGTCTATGTAGAGCAGCCACCAGGATTTGAAGAAGGGAATTCAGACCAGAAAGTCTACAGATTGACTAAAGCAGTTTATGGATTAAAACAAGCTCCTAGAGCTTGGTATGAGACTTTATCAACCTTTCTGCTGGAGTCAGGATTTCGAAGAGGCTCAATTGACAAGACATTATTTATCATCAAAGTCAAAGAACATATTCTTTTAGTACAAATCTACGTTGATGATATCATTTTTGGATCTCAATCGAGTTATCTGTGTGATAAGTTTGCAGAGCTAATGAAGAACAAATATCAGATGTCCATGATGGGCGAAATTAATTTCTTTTTAGGTTTACAGGTTAAGCAACTATCTGATGGTATATTTGTGAACCAAGCAAAGTATATACATGATCTGATCACTAAATTTGGAGTTAAAGATAACAAACCTGTCAAGATTCTAATGCAGACCAATGAAAAGATAGATCCAGATCCAGAGGACAAACCAACAAACATAACTCAATACAGGGGTATCATTGGATCATTATTATATCTTAGTAATATCTTCTATCTATATCTCTGCAAACTGTAATCAATAAACCATTGATGCCTTTAGGCTTGGAGTTGGTATTTTGTTTAGTTTTAGTAATATCAATTTTTTTCTTTTGCCGGATTGAATGGGGTTTATGCTAAGCTTTATGATACATTCTTGCTGAGTTAATTATTTTCTTTCTTTTTTGAATATTGAATAATGTAGGAAAGATCGAATCTGATTGTTGTACAATCCAAAGGTCAAAGAAATAAGCTTTTGTCTGGAGCAAAGTGGAAAATTCAAAGTGGTGATATTATAGAGTTAATACTTGGGCATTATCTTTTCAAGTATGTAGCTTCCAATGATACTATGGAGGGAAGGACGTCAACAACAAGTAGAGAGAAAAGGTCGTCATGTGAAGAAAATAGTAAGGCAAAACAGCTTGCTCAAAGTAGGAAGAAAATGCAGAGTTCCTGAAGAAGAAGCACTAGCTAAAGACTCAAGTGTACTGCCTATTGTGTCCTTTTTTGTTTACGGTCTATTTCCTGCATACAAAAACTATTTTTTTTTTATCTATTTGTCCTCCTAGTTTGCTGGACAAAATGCAGTATAGCAATCAACAGCCCGACACTTCATCCGAAGTGATAAGGAATTTTCAACTTTCTAAGAATAAGCTGCCTTTAACTTTTAGACTATTGCGAGTGAAAGATTTGCCAGAATGGGCTAATACCAATGCTGTTTCTATCAATGATTTGATTCAGGTAAAATTTTACAAAATTTAGAGCACAATATAGAACATATTTCTTGTCATATTATTTTCCCGGAATAGATTTATTTCGTGTACATATATATTTACTAACCCTCGATCTAGGAACTAGGGAACTTGGATTCCGGGACCTTTCTGTTTGCATCATCTTGGTGATAATCGATTTTTTTTTGAAGGGGAACGTGCTTATGGCAGTTCTATCAAATTATATGGTTGACATTGATTGGTTACTCTCTGGTGAGTGTTTCTTGGAAAAACCTTGCTATCTGATTGTAGAACCTTTATCTTCCCTATGCAAGCTCTATGAATATTCAATCTCTACCTTTTGATAACTTTTCTTCGGCCTAGATAATGTTCAATGTTTGCCTTGTTTTGGTATGCATGCTTTAGTTAAATTACGACAAGGAACACCACTCTTAGTTTTTTACATTTATGTATTATTGCTATTAATTGTATATCTATTTATCTCCAGTGTGAGACCTGCACTTTTTTCAAGGTGACTCACTTTTTCTTTAGTATATTTCAGTTGCTCTATAAGTGTTTTATATTGATTTATAGGATCTTTTTTTTTCTTAGTTCCGACATCGCATTTCCGAGATAGATTTTAAGTCTTCAATATGTAAACAAACAAGATAACAAAAGAATGCTTGAAGATCATCCATTATTATTACTGAAGAATTTATAGAATTCTTTTATTAAACGTTCCATGTACTATTGTTATTATTGAAGCTAAACTATGTATATGTTCAGGATTGTCTAAGGTGGAGTTCAAGTTCAATATCTCCTATTTATGTATACTTTCATATATTCTATTTTAAAGCTGTAATAAAGCATGTTGACTAAGAGATGCTCATTTTTGTTGGCAGGTTAGGCTCATCGCATCTCCCTGGATATCACTCCGGTTCCCATTTGAGTAAATGGGGACATGAAATTAAGAACAGTTCTCCAGGAGTGCACATCTGATAATCAGTTTGAGAAATCTAATCTTATCTACCAGGTAATAAAATACTCATCTTGAATTCGCATTTACCTCAAACTGTATTATGTATTGATTTGTTAGAAATTCTCTGTAATGTGAAACTTACAAATTTTTTCATATACGCCATCAAGTGGTATGAAAAACACTCTAGAATTGGCATGGCTAGGTTAGAAGAGCATAATGTCACACTTCTCCCGTTGTTAGTAACTGAGTTTCCCCCTGCAATGAATCATGTGTTATTAGATTGTACAGCATCATCGAATAGCAAGATTGGATCTTGGGTATAGCACATGCATAGTATAACTCTGTTAAAACACATAAATTGTGTCCAGAGTTGAGATGATAGTGTTAGGTATTTTTGACTTGATGGTTTTTTTAATGTTGACATAACACTTTGTGTTTTTGTGTTTCTTCACAGGGATGTTGGCCTTAGTGCTTAGCGTAACATAACAATTGTGTCACGTAGAATCCTGATGACTTGGCAGAACCATGAAGACTGGGGGAAGACCAAGTCTTACTAAGTGGTTGAGAATCTTACGCCAAGTGGAGTTTCTGTTCCACGTTCCAAGGGGTCAACTATCCATTAAGTCAGTTCCACAATTCCAGGCACTAATGCAGAGCATAACAACTGACTGCGAGATTTTTGGAACACATGGGCCAGTAGTTACGATATTCAAGGATCCAAAGCCCATGAAGTCTGTCTATATATATTAAGTTCAGTTTTCAGTTAAAAAGACAAGTTTGCAGATTAATTTCGTAGTTTCAGTATGTATGATTCTTAGTTTTCAAGAACATACATTTAGTAGTTTTAGTTATAGTGTTGTAGTTGTTGCTGTGTTCAACATTGTAACAGCTCGACATTACTTTTGATTATTCTTTTTGGGCGTAAAACCTCCGTGTAGGTTATTAATTGATAACCTACGCAAAAATTATCTTGTGTCCTCTACTTTAGCTTCCGCATATTTTCACTTAGAGTAGGTTGATACACTTTCAAGTGGTATCAGAGCCATCACTCAACACACTGAGTGTGGTCCTGAATGTATCACGACTCTAACACGACGATGGATCCAAATAGCACTGGAGCATTTCGACCTCCAATCTTGGATGGCTCAAATTACTCTTACTGGAAGACACGTACCCGCTCTTACATTAAGTCTCTAGACAGAAGAGCATGGATGTCTGTGGAGAATGGGTGGTCACCACCAAAGCAAACTGACGCAGACGGTGATGTTGTACCAATACCACAAAGCTCATGGTCACGAGATCAAATTGAAGCTGCCACATTTGATGATCGAGCACTGAATGCTATAATCTCAGTAGTCGACAAAAACATGTTCAAACTAATTAAGAACTGTATGTGTGCGAAAGATGCTTGAGATATTCTCCAAAGACACTGTGAGGGTGATAACAGCGTCAAGCAGTCACGTCTACGTATTCTCGCCTCTCAATTCGAGAATATGAAGATGGAGGAAGATGAAGATATCTCTAGCTACATGAAAAGGATTCTTGACATATCAAACGAGTGTCAAGACCTAGGAGACCCACTAAGCAACAAGGTTCTTGTCTCCAAAGTATTTCGAACGTTGCCGCCTAGGTTTGATATGGAGGTAACAGCCATTGAAACAGCACAAGGTGTGAATGCACTTGAGTTCACAGACCTCATGAATTCTTTCAAAACCTATGAGATGAATTTAGAAGCAATAGGCACTTTCACCAAGAAGATAACAATGGCTCTCACTGCGGACTCACAATCATCACCTTCATGCAGCAAGCTAATGGACTTGATGGACTCTAGTGAATCCGAAGAAGTAGAAGAGATCCATGAAGGAGACGATGTCGCCATGATCACCAGGAAATTTAATCGTATGGTGAGAGGATTCAATCGTGACAAGACTAAAGAAAGATCCAAGGGGCAAGATGTACCACGTCTGGAGTACTATGAACCCCCAAAGAACGACAACAATCAGAGAAGACCTCCTGTTAGGAACACTTATCACAACGAAGTATTCAAATTCAGTTCCTCTAAACTTGACAATGTTCAATGTCATGAATGTAGAGGTTTTGGACACTTTGCAAATCAGTGTGCTAACACACTTCGAAAAATGGGTAAATCTTATTATTGGGTTCTTGGAATGATGATGAGCACGAGTTCTTTGAAGATGTTGATGAGAAATTGTTTGAGAGCGTAGCACTGCATGTAACTATGCCTCCTCAGGACAAATTAGGCCAACACGCAGATGCTGACATCTTCTCAGATCGATATGACTCTAATATTACTCTACATTGTTTTGTTTAAATGCCTCTATTGATGGTGCAGGAAGTGTTGAGGATGACATAGATCCCACATATGGTGAAGAATGTGATGACAATGTCTTCTCGATAATCCAAGGTTTAAAAAGGTTGTATGATGAACTGTTGGGAAAATGGAAACATCAAGCACGAGATCTGCTGACCGCAACAGCTGAGATAACATGACTCAAGGAAGTTCAAGCAAAATAGGAGGTGTTGATCACACAACGTGACATAGAGCTCACCAAAGTAAAATCCCAACTTGAAGAGGCACAACTGACCATTCGAAAATGGAATACTGAGACTTATTCGCTTCAAGAGATCATGGACAGCGCAAACCCAAGCAAAAGGGGCCTCGGATATGCTGCATCAACTGTGTTTTGTCATGGGTCCACATCGGCAGGAGAAACATCCAATTCCAAATCAGATGGTGTGCTCAATGACTCACCATCACACACAAAGCAAAATGTCTCTCAAGCTGGAAAAGGTAAGAAAGGTAAGAAAAAAGGTAAGAGACCTAGGAGGAACTACATATGTCATTATTGTCTTAAACCAGGACACATAAGACCGTTTTGCTATAATAAGAAAAGGGATGACAGGTCATACTCTGTGTTACCACAGAAACCCAAAATGGTATGGGTGAAGAAATCTGATCTAACATGTAATGTTGTGTACACCGCGTTAAAAACTAACATTTCAGGTTCTTGGTATTTTGACAGCGGTTGTTCACGTCACATGACAGGTAACAAAACTTTTTTTTCCAACTATGAGACTTATGACGGAGGAAATGTTTCTTTCGATGGAGGTTCAAAAGGTAAAATCATAGGGAAAGGTATACTTAATGTTCCTGGTTTGCCTGCTTTAACAAATGTCTATCATGTGCAAGGACTTATGGAAAATCTGATTAGTATAAGTCAACTGTGCGATGGTAACATGCTTGTGAAATTCACCAAAGATGCATGTGAAGTTTACAACAACAAAAACTTGTGTATCATGACAGGTCAAAGGTCTTCAGACAATTGTTACATGACTGATCATCTGAAATGCAACAAGGCTCAAGTTGATGATGTCATACTCTTGGCAGGTTAATCAAGATGGATACTGTACGAGGTCTGCCCAAACTTGGAATTGCAGACCAGATTGTTTGTGGAGATTGTCACAAGGGAAAACAATTGCATGCGTCACATCCCACTCTACAGCACCACGAGCAACACTTTGGAACCAACCGGTGCTTTGAGCTTCTGCATATGGATCTAGTAGGACCCATGGAAGTGGAAAGTATTGGTGGTAAGAGGTATGTACTAGTTGTGGTAGATGATTTTTCCCGTTTCACATGGACTTATTTTTTACGTGAAAAATCTGAAACATTTGAGATGTTCAAAAATATGTTTGCTCGCGTTGCTAATGTGTTTAATGCTAGAATATCCCGTATAAGGTTAGATCATGGTCGTGAATTTGAGAATTCACATTTCACGAGCTTCTGTGATGAAAAAGGCGTATATCAAGAGTTTGCAGCACCAAAAACTCCACAACAGAATGGTGTGGTCGAACGCAAGAATAGGACCTTGATAGGGTTTAGTGATTCTGATTGGGCTGGAGATGTGGAAGATAGAAAAAGTACAAGTGGAGGATGTTTCTATCTAGGGAACAACATTGTGTCATGGCATAGCCGAAAGCAAAACAGTGTTTCCTTATCCACCGCTGAGTCTGAATATGTTGCAGCAGGTAGTTGTTGCACACAACTGCTGTGGCTCAAACAAATGCTTAGTGACTATGGCCTAGAAAACAATGACCTGGTTGTGTACTGTGACAACATGAGTGCCATAAACATCTCCAAAAATCTTGTCCAACACTCAAGAACAAAGCATATTGACATAAGACACCATTTCATTAGAGATCTAGTGGAACAAGAGGTGATTAAGCTTGAGTATGTGAAAACGAAAAACCAAGTTGCTGACATTTTTACAAAACCTTTGGATCATGAGAGATTCGTATATTTACGAAAGTCTCTTGGTCTTTGTTTTCATCATTAAAATGGTTGTTGTGCTACACCCATATCTATATCATTGTTATCTATATCAAAGGGTGTATGTAGTCTTTGTGTCTAACTTGCTGGTATAACATTATAGTCAACGTATTTTGTAAACTGACGCCTGGTATGTTTACCTATATGTTCTATGTAATTGTGTGGCAAACAATCCAAGTAGTTTGGGGGACACGGCGTTCGCTGCGACGATGCTACCTTACAAAAGGATTGTAACTGCGACTGCTTTCGAGGGTGAAAGGCTAGGGCACGGCGTTCGCTGCGACGATGCACTCTATGCTAACTAACCCTTGAATTCTTGTAGTTCTACACCTATTTTGTTTATATAAACCAGATGGATGTTGCAGAGATGTTGACACAACAGAGCAAGTTAGTCTGTTTTATCTCGTGTTGTTTTCTAAAATGTTTTCATCAACATCAGCAACCTATGTTTTCTGTATTGCATAAACTGGCATGTTCTCCTCAACATCCGTAAGTCTCTCGTGTTAGTGGGTTATGACTGTCCAATTGCGTGTTCTAGGGTTTGTCAGGTTGAAAATGAAATGGCATAACACTTTTTGAATTGAACCGTCGCCAGACTGTTCACTTCATCATTATACTTGCCTGTCACAGCAGTCACTTTTTACGAGAAACCCTAAAAACCCTACTCTCTCTCTTCCATATCTGCATGATTCCCAAAACTGATTCAGTTCCAATTTCTTTTTGAATCCCTATCCTTAACTCAAAACAAACCATCGTCTTCCCCACTCACAACTCTTGCCTCCTAAACAATCACATTCCTCCATCGCACTTACACACAAAATGGTTACTCCACCTACTCCCGACGTTGCAGCCCTTCTCCAGGCCCTTCTTGCAGCCAACACCACTATTCTCCAAACTCTTCAGTCTGCAACAGCATCCGCTCCGCCTGTTTCGGTGGAACCTCCTCCTGCTCCAGTCCCAGTGGTCACACCGCCGGCCCCGCCAGTCGCCGTGACTCCAACAGCTGCTGCCCTCATTCCTGCGTCACCAGCTGTTGATGAAGAAATCACTCCGGAGATTCCAACTACTGATATCGCTGCACCTCCCGTTGTCACTCCCGAGATTGGAAACCCAGTACTTGTTTCTTCTCCGGCCTTTCCTACAAAATTTGCGCCGCCTGTGTCCATTCAGTCTCAACCAAGAAAGCCGTTCACTAGGGGATCCCGTATGTCCACACCCGCCGGACAGTCCAAGAAATCCAAGACTACTGTGCACACTGTCATCCTAAATGATGATAGCGAGGATGAAGTCTCCTCCGCCCCTAAGCGCCCTCGCTATGACGGTGCTATTGTCAAAACGGAGCCGGGTACCACTATGGCAACAACTCCGTCTGTGGAGGATGCAAGCGCCCTACTCAAGCGCGCTGCCGTCAAAGAGGGTAAACAACCGGTGGTGGACAAGCCAGAACCCGTTGATCTTCCGCTGGACCCTTCACATGCCCTCAGTATACAGTTTTACGACGAAACTGCTGCAGTCAAGTGGAAACGGATTCGGAACGCTCCGTGTGTTTGTGAAAGGTCAGTGGATGAGACCTCTTTCGATGAGACTAACCTACTCGAGTTCTTCAAAACTCGGGGTCTGCTGAATACGGTACACCATCTTCCCCCTTATGTCAAAACGGTTGTTCGTCATTTTTATAGCAATCTTCACAAGTTGTTTGGCAATCGGGATTCCCTGCGGTATGCCAAGGTCTCTCTCTACAACACAGTATTTGATTTTTCTGCTGAAACTATCAACAATGTCCTCGGACTCCCTAATGTGGAGGGTGACACAGTCTCTTCACTAGACGATGTTGCCAAGCTCATTACTGGCGGCAAGCGTGCTCGGTGGGTGCAACCGATGAAGGCCTCCAGCCTCTCTCACATGTTCTCAGTCATCCATAAAGTCTTGACGTACAACTGGATTGTTTCCTCAAATGTTACGGTCGTAACTCAACAGCATGGCATACTGTTATACCTTGTGGGCATGAACAAGCCCTTTAACCTTGGGAAAATTATTTTTGACCAACTAGCAAATCTTGCTGTCAAAACCCAAGTCAGCTCCCTGCCATTTCCTTCTCTTATTTGCAGGATTATGGAGTACCAAGGCTTTACCGAGATCGATAAATGCCCGGAGGCCCTACCTATCCCGGAGTATGCTATCCACCACTCCTTGTTCAGTAAGTGAAAAATTGCCGATTTGCCATGACAAAATCCAGATCGTCCCTCCTCTCTTCTCTCTGGAGTTCAGCTGCCACCACAGACTGTGCAACAGTTAATTGGTGCTCTGAGCTCCTTGGCTGCACTCATACCTACTCTCCAGGCGTTCCTTTCTTCCCAACAAGGGGGAGGACAAGTCGCCGTACAAGCAGCAGAGGTCGAGGGCGATCCAGATGACGAGGAGACTGAGGAGACTGCTGTTGAGGGGGCTGAGGAATGAAGATTTAAGATTTGTGATGATGACCATGTGTGGTCAAAAACTTGTTTTTTTTTGTGATATGGGGTGCACTAAAATCAAACAACTTTTTTTTGTGGATGATGATGGATGATTTCTACTTATGTTTTTGTTGAATGATGGATGATGAAGTTTAGTTCTAACATTGCTTGTTTGCTGCGTAGATATTGATGTTATGTTATACATGTGATATTTTCTGTCAAATGTTGTGTTCTCTTGGAAACATGCTTTTGCAGGTAAAACATTCAGGGGGAGCTCTCGTGCAGGGGGAGCTCTAGTGAAGTAAAGGGTGTTGTGAAGAAGGCACAAAAATAGGGGGAGTTTGTTAGGTATTTTTGACTTGATGGTTTTTTTAATGTTGACCTAACACTATGTGTTTTTGTATTTCTTCACAGGGATGTTGGCCTTAGTGCTTAGCGTAACATAACAATTGTGTCACGTAGAATCCTGATGACTTGGCAGAACCATGAAGACTGGGGGAAGACCAAGTCTTACTAAGTGGTTGAGAATCTTACGCCAAGTGGAGTTTCTGTTCCACGTTCCAAGGGGTCAACTATCCATTAAGTTAGTTCCACAATTCCAGGCACTAATGCGGAGCATAACAACTGACTGCGAGATTTTTGGAACACATGGGCCAATAGTTACGATATTCAAGGATCCAAAGCCCATGAAGTCTGTCTATATATATTAAGTTCAGTTTTCAGTTAAAAAGACAAGTTTGCAGACTAATTTCGTAGTTTTAGTATGTATGATTCTTAGTCTTCAAGAACATACATTTAGTAGTTTTAGTTATAGTGTTGTAGTTGTTGCTGTGTTTGTAACAGCTCGACATTACTTTTGATTATTCTTTTTGGGCGTAAAGCCTCCATGTAGGTTATTAATTGATAACCTACGCAAAAATTATTTTGTGTCCTCTACTTTAGCTTTCGCATATTTTCACTTAGAGTAGGTTGATACACTTTCAGATAGTTCTATCTAAGCTGCCCAGAGTTATCTGACTCCAGAATTGTTACTAAATTGAGATATCTAACTGCGTTTGACCTTATTAAATTGCAGACATGCTAGGCACACATAAGTTGGTAAAATTGATTGAATTCATTCTAGATGCTTCTGGTCCTTCCTGCATGTAG
Organism: Leonotis leonurus; assembly: GCA_026898415.1. Lineage (NCBI taxonomy): Eukaryota > Viridiplantae > Streptophyta > Magnoliopsida > Lamiales > Lamiaceae > Leonotis > Leonotis leonurus. Next base: position 861,894 of record JAPKLX010000128.1, read on the forward strand.
ATGTCATACTCAGTTCTTGCAAAAGACACTTTTAATAATTAAGAATTAAAACATCGAATTTTACATTGTTATTCAATAAAGAAGAGTGTGGAGGCAGATGATGCTCCACTTCTAAGCTTATGTTTGGTACCTAAGATATGATACTCATCTCATGATAATTACTCTATAATTATGATAACTATAGGGTAATTATCATGAGATGAGTATCATATCCTAGGTACCTAACATAGTCTAACTTTATTATGATCCTGTGTAATTGTCTGCTGTAGTTTTCTTCACTAGGTTCGTTGGATGAAAAATGGATGGGAGAGCTAGCTTTCAGGTTGGTGAATTGGCATCTTCAGGAAGTTCATCGGAAGTGAAGCAAACGAAACTGGTGTCTCTTGTTTGGAAAGGAGACGAGAATGAAGAATGTAGTGATGAAGTGATTAGATTGCCGGTGCCATACCAACTTCCTCCAAGAACATACTCGCACGGAGGTAGGTTTGTAGCAATGCTGCTAAGCTACGTTCTGGATTGTATTTTTTTTTTAAAAAAAAATTGGATTACATTAAAATTAAATTATATGGCCGGCGTTACGGGGGATTGTATTTATAAATTGAACCACTTCTATATTGCAGATGTACCGTGGTGCTGGGACCCTCGGTATACAGAGAAGGAAGTCTACGGTCAAGTTTGGCCCATACTCGTATAGCTTATCTATCACCATCACTGTAATTTCTGGTTTCTGTCATAAATTAATCGCCAAGGACAGTCGGGCTGAATAGAATAGAGATTTTTAGCTCTGGTTAGTGCTTTCAAATTGTTTGTTGAGGATGATGATTAATCTTCACCATCTTGCTTTGTGTTAGGATGGGAATGAAAGATCTCATAATTCATACAACCTTCTCTCTTTACCACGCCAAATTACGATCAGAACATTATTGATATAATCTATACAAAGTGAATAGTGCATGATTTAATTGGAAGTCTATCAATATTAAATACAAAGTGAGTAGTTATGTTCAGTGGGTTTTCATACAAGTGATCTGCTAGATTAGCAGACAGAAGGTAGGTACTATAATATATTCCCACCATTTTCCATAAACTTCTTCGTTCTTTTCTTGGTTTCCTACAACATCAAATTATATTTGCCAAATATATTTAAAGCAATACATCAGTATAGCACAATCTAAATTGCAAATAAAAAAAAGGGTCAAAGAATCACTAACCTCTATCCATATCTAATTCTTCGTATGCATATAATATTGCTTGGGAAGAGTTCAAATCCGAGTTTTGACCCATCAAGATGAACCAAGTTCAATAGAAAGTAGGGTGATGAAAAATCATAAACTTTTAAATGAACTCTCCATCTCCCAGAATTTCTACTCATCAATGGTATGACAAAACACATGCAAGTCTAACAAAGTATTGTAATATCCTTTCTCTATCTCCTCTTCCTTTACATTGTGAAGGATGAGAGTTTCAATGATCAGATCTTCCCAATCAATTTCCTCTAACATTTTATTTCTCTTCTTCCTTGATTTATGAGGCTCGTGTACACAAGCATCATTGCTAAGAACCAAGCCACCAATTCTGGGATGCATAATCCTCAATATACGCAACTTGGCCGCTTTTATCTTCTCTCGTCTCCTCCCCTTCAATAAGCACGCTTTGTCGAAAGACGGAGGCCTACCATCCAATCCTACATCCTTCTCCAATATCTGCTTCAGAATAAGCTTTTTGCTCATGTCTGATTCGCCACTCCACCAATCTGAATAACTTTGAAGGCCCATCTGTTTTAGCCTTTTCCTTCGATTTGTTGCATCACTCTCTGCATTGGCTTGCACTAAACGAAGCTCCTCCATGTAATTTGAATAAATCAGTTTCAAAGATTCAGGAGAAATTTGGAATTTATCAGGATAATCACTTGCCAAACTAGGCAAATAGTCCAATTCAAAATATTTGGAGCTGCAATCTTTCATGCTATTATAGGCATCACATTCATATCCAACCTCTTTCCTCAGGCACTCTCCCACAAGTCCTTCCACATCACATTTAAAATCCTCAGTCCTCTGTTTCTTCAAACTGCACGATTTGATCTCCATATACTGCATGACAGATGGGGCATTCTTCAGAACATTCTTCACCGTGACATCCTTCCCCCAAGGTAGAACCTGAGCAACTTCCACAAGCTTCTCCAGAAGTTCCATATACCGTCGCCTGCATGTAGTCTTTGCTAGACGCAACTCATCCGCCACATCTTCAATCTTCACATCTATTTCATTCAGTTCCGCAACAAAAACCAAAACTGCCACCACAACAGGCATCGGCCGTCTCCCCGTTGTAACAAACCACTTGATCAAACACTGTACTAGAAACACCCCTTGTTCCAACATCCTCTGAACCAAATCATTAGAAACAGTATGAAACTTTCTTTTTATTGTCCGCTCAAAAGCATTCACAATATCAAACTCCGGCAATTTCTCATCCACAAAATCAAGTACTCTACTAACCATACGGCCCAATTCATACATATCACAACCAATTTCATCAGCCACTTCAGCAATGGGCAACACAATCTGATCCTTTCTCCTCCTCACTATGTAAGAACACGCCCCGACAAGAACTGGAAACCATTCCCCTTGGCCGTATTCTCCATCAGTGACTATTTTAATCAGAGCCTCAACCTCCTCAGATTTCTTGGCCGAAAATCCTAGTTTGTACATTAAATCCTGAATCAGCTTTTGAGCATGGTAGATTTTATTTTCCTTGTAATTCGGATTGCTTCCATAACCAACATGAACGGCAGTAACATTATCATCGTTGATGCCACCGGAAAATGCCTGAAGATCGTCGACGACTTTGTCCCTGTAACCGCACAATGGGCATTCCTTACCTCTTTCACTCATAACAAATTTCGTCATCTTCCTGCAATACCCGCATCTTTCCATCTTGTTGAAATCCCAATTCACGAAACGACCAAATATCCGCCCAGAAAACTACACTATAAAAGGTGAGAAAACATTAGGACAAGTTTACATAAGTTAGATTTGGGGGAGTAGCTCAAAAGTTGATAGAACAAGAATGCATATAAATGCAATCAAAGGTATATAAAGATCGAAAAAATTTGCTTCAAAAACCTCAAACAACAAGAATTTGTATCAAAGCATTCAAGAAAATTAAAACATTTGGTTCTCTATTATCCAACACGATTTATCACCAAAGCAAATCTCTTTAACATTTACCCAAAAACTATAAATCATAATATCATATTTACCTCAATTCTTCTTAATATTCAACATATGTTTAGCTACCTTCACTCTTTGAGCTATATCCTCCAAAATTAATGTCAGGTATAGGTGAATATAGATCATATCATCAATGATCATGAACAGCTTATGAATTCGCTGAATTGATGTATAAGTGCTAATTAGTACTGACAAGCAACATATTTTTTTTATAGGAATTGGTTAAAGTTGAAATTGTAAGAGAAGGAAACTGGGTAAGGAGGAGGAGGAATAGGGTGAAGAAGAAGCTGGGCAACTACATCTAATTTTCGCGATTTCTATTTACGATAAAGTGAACTAATTCAGGAAAAGAGTGAAGGTTAAGATAGACAGTTACCAGCTATGAGCATTTGCTGTCTACAGCTATGAAGACATGGGGTTGATGAGCTTGGGGCTGCTGCACGTCGAGAAAGAACTATCGACAGCCCCTGCTTCACACGGAAGTAGCTGCAGATTCAGTGATGGCGACAGGGCTCGTGGCTGCAGACTCGGTGATGGTGGTGGCGTAGGAAGCGCTGCTGCTGGACGGAGAGGGATTCAAAATTTAGGGCTTTTCCCAACTCTTGTTAGCTCGACTGATTTGAAAGTAGATGAGTCATTCCTAAAGGAATTAGCACCATGCGGCAAGTTCCGCCGGAAAACAGGAAAAACGAATGAGGGAGAAAATTAGGGGTTTTACTAAATTGAACTAAAGAGAAGGGACAAAAGAAGCTCCAAGGCTGACATAAGGCCTCTCCTCTGCCACAGACTGAACACTACAACCTGCCATTAGAGAACAAAGCAAGCTAAGGGTGATGATGAAATCAAATCAAAATAGTATATGAAAATGAATGGGACATAACACCCCAAAACCCACAATCAAACAAATCTGAAAACATAACGCCTCACCATACCACCCTAGCTTAGCTCACACTATAAATAACCAACCCCCTTAGCATAGAAAATTTTGGGAAGGAAAACAAGAAGGGGAAATTCTGCTCAGATCCTACAGCAAGTTCAAGTCAGGAAACAAGAGTCAACATTAAGGTATACAAGACTCGAACTCCCCACTTTCAGTTTCATACATCTTCTTATGTTAAAGAACACCTCTGAAACTCTTTCAACCTAGACATTTAAATTTTGCTTATGTTTCGACCAGGACTTAGGCAGAACCAAATCCAGAACATAGGTTCCCTTCCAAATCATAACTTAGAGGCTTAGGAATACAAACATGTCAGAAACGAGATATTTATATTCTGAACTTAAGTAATAGATAAGCATGAATCAACCAGGAAACCAAAGGAATCCAACCCAATAGCAGTAACATGCTCTAGAAAGAAACCAAACAAAAGAAAGGAAGGTATACGCTAGTAAAAACGGAAAATTCAAGAGAGGTAAAGAAGAAAATCTTAATTTTAGAATGTAAAATTTGGTCTTTGGCCAAGAATATGACATGTTAGCCTAAATTTTCAGAAATTAAAAACATAGAGATAGAGTATAAGAGAGAGAGAAATATAGACTACCTTGAGGGAGGTCCACGGCAGCGATAGGCGGCGTTCCTTAAGTGAGTAATGGTGGACGAGTCTAGAAAGGAGAGTTAGAAAGACTTAGATTGAGAAATTAAGAGAGAGGAGAGTGAGGAAGAGAGGAACTTACCGGATCAGACACATAGTTGGGCTAAGATTTAAATGATTAAATGGGTTTGAGATTAACTCACATGGGTCGGATCAGATGATAACTTGGGCCGAATTTTTTTTATAGATGACTGGGCTTAGTTATTTCTAATGGGCTGCGATGTATTAAATTATTGGGTCAACATATTTAATTAATTGGACTAATATTTAAGTGTAAATTAAATAAAGCTAAAGTCTGATCCTTATAAAAGAAAAAATGAATATTAATTATATTAATACGAGACTGGAAGATTTAATTAGATATGAGACTCAATAGTTCAAATATTCCAAGTGGAATTTTCTTTCATTAACTGGTACGCATCATAATTTACTTGAGCATATTACAATAATTAGAATTTAACAAAGCATAGAATGATTTAATATTTTTAGAGAATAAACTAAAGTCCTTAATATTAGTCGAGTTAAAACTCGAGAATAATCCATGAAATAATAAGGATTATATTTCCTTTTAAAAATAGAAAATAGTATATATATATATATATATATATATATATATATATATATATATATAATCAACTTGAGTATCTCACTCCGTCATTTAACTAACTGTTAATAAGGAAGTAAAAGTTCGAAATTGAGAAGAGGAGCACTTCAGGTAGACTTTCTTATACAACTACAATATGTGCGTTGTATTAGTATATTATTCCTTTTCAAAAGTTCTGAATTGAAAATATGTTTTAAAGTATTTTCTTGTCATGTAATGTTTTAGATTTTGTATGATATCTATCTGCTCAATTAGGTTAAAAGAATCGAATTCGGGTCCCGATGGGATAAATATCCTACTAGGACTAGTGTGCACAAATTAAATGTGAGTTATTGAGCGGGTTGGCCGGTCAGGTGTTCGTGAAAGGTGGTCACCTTCCCGACACAAAGAAGAAGAAGAAGATATGGTAGATTACTAAAAGAACTTAAATCGATCGAAATTTAAGATTTCGCAAAAAGGATTTTAGTGAACATAGGTCTTTAGAGACAAAATATCTATGCTTCACTTAAAATGGCATGACACTTATATATGTATGAGTGCAGTTTCGACACGTGTCTACTGAGTACTTTTGTACTCAGTCCTGCATGTATTTCTCAACGTGCAGGTTAAGCAATGGTGAAGGAGGGGTGCTACGTTCGGGCTTTTGTCGATCTTTTATTAGTTGACTCTTGGGGGTTCTACGTGTCTTCATACATGTAGAGCTTTTATCGACCCGAGTAATTTTCCGCTGCTAGTTCGAGATCATTATGTATTAAACTTAAGACTTCAGTTTCTTTCATATTATGTTGTTATGTATCGAGCCTAAGACTCAAGTCATTTTATGCTAATCATGTACGATGAATTATTCGACTAGTTATGAGATTGTTGTTCAAGTTTCGTCCTTGTTCCATTACCCCATTTCTATCCCCGCTTCTTAAATCCCTTCCCTAGTCACGATTTTCCCGATTTTACTATTCGTAATAGAGTGCGGTTGTGATAGTGTTATAATTTAAAAAAAATAGAAGATGGTATTTTAAAGTTTTTTTTTTCATTTTGAAAAAGTGACAACTTTTGATAGGACAACTCAAAAAAAAATGTGGTCACTTTTAACGGGACAAATGTAGTATATTATTTGGACTTTGTTACTTCTCTATATAAGTTGGTGGTATTTACATAGAGCTTGTAGTTCATAAAATTGAAATATTTAATTTATTGCTTTAACTTATTTTATTAAATTACTCACAAGAGAACGAGATCATTATAAATTAATAAGTTAACCCTAGTCGTATTCTCAAGGAAGGCTAAACAGGGCGTCGTCTACGTTGTTGAACAAGAAAGCAATTAAATAATAGGATTTTGAATGATTATTAACTAAATTAATTAATTACCTAGGCGAGTGAAATTAAAGGAATAGGAGAACAAATTCTCTAGGTGATAATAAAGGAAGCAATTAAATCCTAAGTCTAAAAATGAAGAATTAGAGGAATGAAATCTTGACATGCTTCAATTGATTAATTAACATGGATAATTGAATAGGAAATCAATAATTTAAACTTAATCAAGAAAGAAGCCACGAGAAAGGAAAAACAGTACACAAATAAGAAAGCAATAGAACTCACAAATTAAACTGGAAATAATGCACTGAACGAGTCTTCAGGTTTGAATCACAATCGAATCCACAATACGAAATTAAAGAACAAGAACGAAATGGAAATTTTAAACTACTGTGTTTTCTCTCGTGATTTAAAACCCTAAAATGATACATTAAACAATAAATCACGCGTGCGCTATATATATGGGGGAGAAAACCTGTTTGGCCAGCGACCACTTGGGGGTAGCGCTCGCTACCCCCACAATTTGTCTTCAAGCCTCTTCGTGGGGGCTAGTGGCCGATAGGGGCTAGCTGTCACTAGCCCCACGTTCTGTCCTTAATTGGCTTCAGGGGCTAGCGGCCACTAGGTGCTAGCGGTCGCTAGCCCCAAGTTCTGTCCTGGCCAGCACCTTCGAGCCAGCGGCCGCTGGGCTCACTCTCTGCCTGAGCCACGCTTTTTCTTCTTCTTTTCATCTCTTTTCGTCCTTGTTTCTCTTCTCGAGTCTTTTTAACTTCGTGTGTCGATCTTTACCTATAATGCAACATATGGAAAATCAAAGCATCTAATCGAACGATAACAAGTGACATTATTGACCTAATTTACGAGAGAAACGAGACCGAAAATGGATATTACACTTATAATTTTACTTTACCATCAATCAATATTCAGTATAAGATGAATGCTTGTTAGTACAGTTCCAATACTGAAATATTACAGAAATATAGAGTAATGACACAAGGAATTAGTTTGTGTAGTTCGAAGATAAAAAATCATTCGTCCACAATTTTCGATGTGACTTGAGTATTTCCTATTAAATAGGAGATGTGTCTTTACATTGATCAACATTTACAATGTTTAATAAACATCGAGTCTGATCACTTCTAACTTTGAAGATCAATTCTAACAATTTAGATTTATCTTCGGTTACAAAGGATAATATTAACTCCAAAAATACTTTGAGTGTTTACAAGAATTGCTAAGTATTCTATAATTTTCAAAATTGGAGAGTTTGCATTTTTAATGGAGTTTTGAATGTTCGAATACTTTGATTACATGAGTAATCAATTTATTTGAAATGTTGAAGTATTAGCCTATTCATAAAACTTGGACGAGTAATAGCGTCTTTGAAGAAATCAAGTCGTTGTTTTTGAAATTTTCTCCCATTACATCTTTAGCATTTGTTACCATTTTTGGTGCCCATAATTTGATCGTTGATGTTTATAATGAAATCTTTGTCAAAACTGGTAAGATATTACGTACCCACTAAGACTTTAACATTGATAAAGTGCAGTTTTTAAAGTTGAACTCTTACTAGACTTCATATATTTGAAATGTTGCATTAATACTATTGTGACATTTATGAGAATCTTGAGTATATCTTTTAATTTAAACTAGTCCTTCAATATAGATTTTATTTATTTATTTATTTATTTATTTTTGCGTTAGATTCTTTAATCTTAATAACATGTAAAATTGAATTTCGTAACGTATGAGTAAACAAAACTAAAGCTAATTCAATTTTTTTTAACTTAATTAGAGATTTTAGAATATGAAATCAATACGCTTATAGATTTGGTAAGATAATGATGATGTATCATAATCATAATAATTGAAATAGTAATATAATGAACACCTTAAAAACTCATGAACCATATTCATTTAGTAGGCACCACCACCACCGACTTCTTTAACCCACACTATCTTTCTCTTTAAACATTAGCAACAAAATAAGTAACAAATACTCCACTAACAAATGCATAAACATACACAATTAGAAGATAAAATATTATGGTAATAAATATATAGTAAGTCGTATTTACTTTACTAAGCCCATGGACTGAGCCAACACTCTTGAGGCAACTTAGGATGCCTCTCAGTATCCTTGCAATTAGGGGTCTCTCAGTATCCTTGCAATTAGGGGTGAGCAAAATTTAGTAAAAAATCGAAAATCGAACCAAAATTTTTGATTCGGTTTTTTTTTGATTCATGGTTATTTCGGTTCGGTTTCGGTTATGTATTTTTCGGTTCGATTTTTTTTCAGTTTTTTTAATTTTTTTCTGTTCGATTACCGAACCATGCTCACCCCTACTTGTAATAGTCATAAATAACAAGGTTCCTCTGCACCCAGGCATAGTCCATCTTCTGATCCTCGGTTAGGTGCCACGCACCGTATTGGTCCCACCAGTAATCGGTCGTCGTGGCAATGTCGTGGCAACACATTCCGGGTACGGGTCCTCCCACTGGCACCCGTCAGCCACAAAATCCTTGTACGACGACACGAATGGCGCCTTCTTCCAATCCGTCTTCTCCAACCAGCCACGTGTCGCCCAGTCATCTGTGTTCCATATGCTCGAGAACAGATACATGGGCTTCTTGTCTGGGTAGAAGTCATACGTTCGTGTAGTTGCCATTCTTGTGCACTTTTACCGAACCTCCTAAATTTGACATGAATGCAAAAAGGAGATGTCATAGTATTAGGCAATACGTAATCTCATACTGTATACAACATTTATATACTTACACTAACTGGTGAGTGTTCCAGAGAATGGAGTAAGTGTGGTAATCCTCGTTGGGATCGAACTAGAGACTGTGCCTCATCTCGCGCCCACCGGTTCTGTTCTTGTACACGTTAGTTTGGATGACGTAAGGCTGACTTGTTCTGTTCCCCAAGAACTCTATGTCCACCTCATCCCTCTCCGGCCCTGCGCCTGCCCCGTTCTCCGAGCACATCTGCCTTAATATTTATTAAATTAAACCAACACATAATTCATTCATTAATAGCTAGCTATGCACAAAGAATGGAGATGGACGTACGTAATAAGCAGTGACGACTCCGGCGGAATCTCCTCCGACGAGCTTAAGTTTCATGCTGAACCACCCGAATCGGTAGCTCTCCTTCGTCATAAATCCGCATCCTTTTTAATAAAATCAAATCAACCATTTATTAATTATACATGGCTTCAAAAACATACATATATATATTCTGTAATTAAAAATTATTTACATACCTGCATCTTTATCAAGTGAGAGGTACCAGATCTGACCGTCTTGGGAGGTCTTGAAGTTCTTATCCGGACAGCTTTTGCTGAAATTATCGTCAAACGAGGCTGTCGGATCAGCTGCCGGTGTAACTAAAGTGAAGGTAGCCACCAACACCAAAATAACACTAATTGTCTCCATTCTACATACAATACAACACCCCAAATACCTTCACATTCAAATTGAATCCTCTTAGTAAGTAACAAGCCAGGGATGCTTATATTGTATGCTTCTCTCACTCCTTTTAAATTGCCCAATTATATATACAACTGGAAACTTGACAAAAATAATGCTATTGTCGGCAAACTTCACTTTATTACTGATTACATATATTTTATGTATAGCCAATCGCTAATTCGGAAAACTTTTATAACGAATCCCAGATATGTGTAAATTTGAGTTGAATAATGAGATTGGAAGCATTTTAAAATATAAAGGTGAAAGAACAAAAAAAGGTGGGGTTGAGGCCAACATGTTGCATGTATGAGTTTGATTGGTGTTTAATTTAATCAAAAGCTTCTTGGAGGTGACAACTGGAATAGGTGAGGAGTGAGGACGGACGGACAGACAGACACAATAGATCTACTACATTGGTATATTAAATGTTACAACCTCTTTTGGATGGCAGTAAAGAATGGTTAGATTTAATTTGATCTTAAACCAATTGATTTGGCATCTAGTTATCTTTTGACTTTTCTATTTTGTGCTCTGCATGTTGACTTTTATGTTTATAAGCCCCCACCAAGTACTTAATATATATTAGTCAATATTGAGCTATGTAGTTTTGCCTTAACGATAGCAAAATTTAAGTTGGGTAGAGAATATAGATAGAGCACCAACATGCCATTGCATGCCAATCACGGTTTAAAAAAGAGCTCTTATAGTTTTACGCAATGCATGTTAATAAAATGAAACACGGTTCTTAACGGGGGTATATATGGGATCATGAATTAAATTTGGAGATGAATAGCTTTTGTTATATTTAACGAATTCTCGTGACGCTATCCAGAGTGAAGTCTCATTCATGACAGAACATCATGTCTTTTGTTGAATTCCTATCACCACGAATGAAACTGAGGACTCAAACTTCTATTAAGAGGTAATTATTTCTTTTTTCTTGTTTTTTCGAGTCTGGTGATATTTTAATGCGTTAAATATGAATTATGCCCGCCGCAAAAAATACATAAAGAAAATAGCCACTTTTTGACTTTCATTTGATAATCATTAACTTATTATATCATATAAATAATTTTACTTACTTCATCAACGTCACACATATCTCTCTCTTATTTTCTCTCTCCTCACATATCTCTTTCGTTGATCTGCTTGAACGAGTCCATTTGAAGTCATTTTCAAAACATTTTCAGGTAATAATCTCATACTCTCTATTTTATTCGGTAAACCTTAAATACCGCCCGGATATTGCGAACTACCATTTGATTTAGCACCAGCGGTATTTAATTTTATAAAGTTTTTACGAGCGGTAGATATATATCTAAGGATAACAGATATTTAGCAACAATAAAACATTGATACCGCTCGGAAATGTGCAAATACTGTTGGTACCCCCTCACCAGCAGTATTTCGAACGGTATTTATACCCCGAGCGGTATCAGTGCCTTAGTGTAGATTTATCTTTTCCATGCAAGAATATATCATATTATTTCTGATTTCTTATTACATTCATTATTTATTTGTAGATGAATGATTATACACCCGTTTACGTGAAATATGGAGGTTATTGGGATGGATGTATTTATACGGGTGGCCAGGAGTAGACAGCACCTCTCCCGAATAATTATATCACTATCACGAATTTAAAATTCTGCATCGAGTACATGTCTATTACAACTGAAAACAGTATGATATCTTCTATTTGTCGAGATCGAAGAATGGTCGGCTTATCAAATCTCAATTGACCACTGATGGTGAAGTTAGAAGACTATGTTTGATCTAATCATCACCTACAGTGTATGTGGATTTGAGGGGGGAATCGAGCAACAGAACTGAATCCACAAGAATTCCGGACCTCAACTTTGCATGTGGTGACAATGTTGGTGAAAAAGATGGTGGTGGTGGTGATGATGATGATGATGAAGATTACGTTGTGAGTTCAGATTGTTCTTCATCATCTTAATCCTAAGAAGAAGAAGGTCCTCAGATGAACAGTGGTACATTTGCTGAATTTGCAGCATGGATACGTGATGCAGGGGGTATGCGAAGAGTTCTGGAAATGATGTATCCGAGTGTGGATAGTGACGTCGAGTACAACCCTAATACAGAAGGGTTTTTAAGAAATTGGATAGTTCCAATGGTCCCCCTCAATGCTATGACCTCCGATGTGCTGACTGAAGAAAATCCAATACTCGAAGAGTTAGGTGATGGGTCGATCTTTGATGATAAGGAAGACTTGAACATTGCGGCTGGATTGTGGAACATGGAGAACCGAGCTGAATACAGAGTCGTAAGATCAGACACGTATCGATTGCATTTGTAAGTTGTATGAAAGATGTCCGTTTGTTCTGCGTGCTCATTGTCATGGAGGTAGTTGGACTGTATCTAAGTTTCGTACTCAGCACACTTGTACTGATGATATCTCACATCTTGGTCCGAAAAAGGTACACTCAAAGGTGATTGGCGCATTCTTTGCGAAGAAAATGCGAAATGTGAAAGATATCATTAGACCGAAGGTTATTCAGGAGGAGCTGAGGAGGTGTTTCGGTATGGATGTCAAGTACGATGCGCACCCAGAGGCAGAAATCATGCACTTGAGATGATCTACGGTAAGTATGATGCATCATTTCAGTTGTTGCATGGATATCTGCATATGTTGGAAGTGATGAATCAAGGTACGATCACTGATCTTGATGTCGGTTCTGACAATACATTTAAACATCTATTTGTCGCTCTTGGAGCTTGCAGACCTGGGTTTGGCTTGTGTATGAGGCCCGTTATAGTTGTTGATGGCACTCATCTAAAGAGGAAGAACAATGGCATTTTGTTCGTTGCAGTAACAAAAGATGCGAATGAACAAATTTAACCACTAGCTTTTGGGATTGGGCAGATCGAAAATTGTGAGTCTTGGATTTGGTTCCTTACAAGAGTCAAAAGAGCTTATGGTTGTACGCCAAACACATTGATCGTATCCGATCAACATGTGTCGATTGAGCATGTCGTGGGTATTGTATTTCCTGAAGCAACACACGGTTTATGCTACTATCATCTTAGCGGCAAGATCAAATGGTTTGGAAAGACCACTGTTGGTTTATTTCAGAGAGCTGCTTACACATACAGGCTGAATGAATATCATAAAAGAATGAGTGTCATACAGGCTTCAAAGCCTGCTGCTTATGAGAAGTTGATGAGTGTTGGACCTCCCAAATGGGCTCGATCGATGTGCCCAATGCGAAGGTATAGCTTCCTAACATCTAATGCAGCTGAAAGCTTCAATAAGACACTGTTGTGGGCTCGACGTCTACCTATTTGCTCTCTTGTGGAGGCAGTGAGACTTGTGTTGGAAAATTGGTTCGATGATAGACGTCAGAAAGCTGCCCGCGATCAACAAGAATATCCGGAAGAAGTTATACGAAAAGTGCGCCTGCAAATTGATAGATCTCGTGCGTACAACGTAGCTCGTGTGGATGCTCATACATTTAAGGTTGAGACGAGTACGCGGTCAGTTATTTTTGACTTGAATGCATGGAGTTGCGAGTGTATGGAGTTTCAGTTCGATCTCACTCCTTGTTCTCATGCAGTCGCGGCAATTCAGTACGTGTAATATTTAAATAATTACATTGCGATATTTATTAATTTATTATATTGTCTAATTATATTTGTTTTACAATTTGACAGTAATGCTGGTATGTCTATATTTCAATTCATAACAAACTTTTACAAACGGACAGCGATGCAGGACGCCTACAGAGTACACATTGCACGTGTTCCTCACAAAAATAATTTGACAGGAATGCTGGTATGTCCATATTCTCTTAATGGACTACTGTAGGCGATCGCCTCTCCGGATACGTCCGACACGTCAGAAGTGGTAAACTAATATTAAAATAAATAGTTAATTAAAAAAGATATTAAAAATAGAAACTAAATTAAATCACGTAACTATAAAAATACATGTCTCTGTCCTATATCAGACGTAGAATGACGGTACGTCTCCGAGTATCTATCACCGAAAAACTACGTCGTGGTCCGCCACATCTCATCATCTCGAACATCCCCTTCATCCACGTCTTTAATCTGCCCTCAGATGCTCTAATCTCAGCCCGCATATCAGCTCTAATCCGTGCCTCAGATGCACTAACCTCAGCCCGCATATCAGCTCTAATCTGTGCCTTAGATGCACTAACCTCAGCCCGAACCTCAGCCCGAACGATATCTCGTATGTAGTCGCTCTTTGCTCTCGGCGAGGGAGGAGCTCCTCTGCTGCTACTGGAGGAGGAATCAGGCCTCTGCACTCTGGCACGCTTCCCCTTGTCAACATGACGTCGAGAAGGCCGAGATGTGTGGTCGGTGTGCTCAACAGACTGCTCATCCACTACAGGCCTCGCACTCCGAGTGGATCGAGGATCGGAGACTTCCTCAACAACAACAGGTGGTCGTGTATGTCTAACACGATACTAATCACCTGAAGTGTGTTGGGTCCTCGATGTAATGCTCATCAGAGGAGCATACGATACTGCCAGCGGATGCGGACAGTCGACGGATGTCACGTAAGGTAGGGATCGCTCGGTCTCCTCCATAACGATGTTTGAAATATCATAGCACTGCAAAAAATAAAAACATAATTAATTAATTAAAATATTAATTAAGTACATTAAATAAATATATTAAATTAAACCAAAATTTTAACTTACATCCAAATCCGTGTAGAAACTCCGAATGTCTGCAGAATCCGGAAGATCTGGAGTCTTTCAAAAATTCCAACGAAGACATTTTGGATAAAATCCGTCACCGCGATACTTCCCGGCAACATTACCCACCCCGGGAAGTAACTCAAATCCCCAAATCATCAACGACCAAGCAGGTCCATAGAAGTGATATCTCTGATTATCTGAAATTTTTCTTAAATAATTCCGGAGAATTTTGAACGAGTATGCTCCCCACGGGTACTCATAGAAGGAATCCATGTCCGATGTCAGCGTCCACAGCCACAGAAATACCATCTTCTGAGCGTTATGCCCGAAGACGAAAATCGACGCCATCAACACGTGGGCCAAGCCTAGATATATGTCGGCCTCGTGGGGAGGAATGCGCTTCCGAAAACGCTTCAGCAGATCCGCTTCGAACAAATGGCCACAGCCGCATGCCAACTCAAAAAGACGAATGCCTCTCGGATCGTGGGGATACGTGCTATCAAAGTTAGAGCCCTCAAATCGCAGTCCCGTGATCAACGCGTGATCCCGTACAGTATACTCGATATCAGATCCATTGAGGTGGAACCAAATACCGGTACCGGACCAAATGCACCGAGCAACAATATCGTGGAGCGCCGATGAACACACGCTGCCCGGTGTCCATCCTATAAAATGTCCGAAAGGACCCTCCTTAAATCTGTCGAGCAACTCCTAACCCCCAACCTCAAGAAGTGTGATCCGAATTTCCTCTAGTACACTAATCTTATAATATGTATTCGGTACCGATATCCGATCAATAGAATTCGGCCTACGATACCACGGACGCTCCGATACCTTCATAATTAAAAAAACTAATTAATAAAATACTCAATAATAACAATTAATTAACAAAAAAATTAATAATAACAACTAATTAATAATATATTAAAAAAAACATGCGGCAATAATTCAAAATTAAACAAATACCGCCCCTAATTAAATACCAAATATATAATTGAAATCACAAAAATACATAGATAAATAATATACAAATACCGCCGGTAAATACCGCGTGGAATGCATCTACCGCGCGTCATCCACATGCGCGTGGTAGATGCTCCGACGCCGGCGGTATCTACATTTGTGGAGTCCCATCTCAATTCTAAGACTAATCATGTATATATCTCATGTAAATAGTCAACATATAATCATCTACCATATATATATATATCGCACGTAATTTACACTAATTTGATGTAATTTGATAATTTTTGAACGAATTAAAGCAATAGATAAGTAATTATACAGATAATGGTGTGATTACCTCAATTTCGTGGGGTATTTCTTCGTCGGAGTGCTCCATTCCAATGGTGGAGGCGGCGGAGACGGCGGAGGCGGCGGAGACGGCGGAGGCGGCGGAGACGGCGGAGGCGGCGGCGTAAGAAGGTGGTGGCTCACGGTATTTGCTTAGAAGTACAACTCGAGTAACCAAGGCACTGTCAGGTGGTGTTGGACTGCAATGTGATTGATGGTGGAGGCCGACACCGGCGGAAGGTGGTGGTGGTGGCACACGGTAGATGTGACATTGGGTAGATGGGGAAGAAGAGGGAGGGAGTGTCGTTGGGTGGGGTAGCGGTAGATGTAATTAGGTAATAATTATGTTGGGTCAAAAAAGTTGAGTTGGTCAAAAATGAGTATTTTGTTTATGTAGATATGAAAAGTGGGTATTTTATTTATTGAGTGTTTAGAAAGTGAGTATATTTCATTTTCTCCCTATTTTAATTGTTTCGGTCATATTTATTTAAAATATCATCATACTATCCGACTCTACTTATGTCTAGAGGGGGGAAATAGTAAAAAAGAATTGATAAACATAATCTTAATCAAATGCAAAAAGAAAGACTAATTTTAAGTTTAAATTCATATAATTAATAATTAAAAGAATTTTTTTTTTGTCTTTTAATATTTTTTACTCTCTCCGTTACTTAAAAAATGCACCTTTTCATTTTCGTCCGTTTCTTAAAAATGCGCACCTTCGGACATGATCCCACCTTTATTTCACTTAAAAACATGCACATTTACAATTAAAACATTTAATAATACTTTTTTGTGGGACCCAATATCCACTTTTTTAAATTAAAACACTTAATAATATTTTTTTATGGGTCTCAATATTCACTATCTTTTAAATCAATAACATTTTCTTAAAATATGTGTCGGGTCAAATGGTGCATGTTTTTAAATAACGGATGTAGTATTATTTATATATGGATTTATATCATTTATTTACAATATAGTCTTAAAAACAGAAATAGTGATAGCTTGTGGAGATGATATTTATTTTACGCCGTAGCGAATATACAAATTTTGCACTACCAACAGAATTAAGTGTGGGATAAAGAATACCAGCAAATATGTTTAACAGTTGACAGTTTGGCCGAGTGGTTTAAGGCGCCAGATTTAGTTATTTTTTTCTTTATTTACTATTTACTCTCTCCGTCCCAACTAGCTTGAGGCACTTCTTTTCGGCATGAGAATTAAGAAGTTAAAGAGTGTATGTTTAAAGTATAAAGTGATGATACAAATATATATTATTTAAATTTGTGTGTAATAAAAGTTTCCTAAAAAAGAAATGACTCAAGCTAGTTGGGACGACCCAAGAAAAAATACGACTCAAGCTAGTTGGGACGGAGGGAGTACTATTTTGTTTAGATAATTTTAATTTATTCTGATCTATAGAGTGAAATGAGATGTATTCATGTGGATGTTGGATACGTAGAGATGATATTATATTACTTTTAGGAAATAATATATTTTAAAATTTGAAAAGAAATAAAATTTAAATCTATTTTATTGAGTTGAGAAAAATACTCAAAATCAGTATATGAAGTATACATTGGGCGTGGAGTCTTATTAAATGGAAAAATAGATGTAGAAATTAGGACTGAAAATTACAACCCAAGAGATAACACTCCTGCCAAGAAGGGTTTTTGGGAGTAACTTTTATTTAATCTATATATTTATATATAATAACAAACATTCAATTTGAAATCAATTTGAAATCAATTTGAATGACGATTTTGTAATTAAATTCAATTTTAATGGGCAAAAATAATACTATAATTATTAAATTAAAAAACTAACATGATTAGAATTCAATCTCAATACATTTATGACAAAGCTTATATAATGAACCATTAGAGCACCAAGATAAGTTGAATATTGAACAATTTATAATATAAATGTACAAACTGAATCTATTTAATACTAAAAATTTATTCTATTTGACCAGGGTATATAATTGTTTTTAATATTTAATACTAATAATTATAATCAATTTGTATAATTGATAAATTCAAAACTAACATATATTGACTTCGTCCCACTTACTTAGACACATTTTTCTTTTTGAGTTGTCTCACTTATTTAGACACATTTATTTATTTAGAAAATTTTAAAGCACAAATCATGTTATTCAAAAGCTATTACAACTAAATATTGATATCAGTGTCAAAAGTAAATAAATTTAAATAAGTGGGACAGAAGGAGTATAGTTTTTCAAAAAATATTAATTTTAATGTATTATTATAAATATTAATTAAATGTTAAATTTAATAGTGAAACGTAGAGTGAAATACAAATAGTCATTCCATTTAGGAGTTATATTAATTTATACGGTACAAGTTATATATAAATATTAAACATATTGTATTAAATAATTTCAACTTTATTAATTTACTAACTTTATTTGTAGATAATTTTAACGTTATTGGTAAAAAATATATAAATATTAAATATATTAAATTATATAATTTTTAAAATTTTAAAAATAACTAGTTTTATTTTTTCTCTCCTCTAACCTTTGCTTCCTAAAATTATTTTATTCACTTCACAAAAATATTTATAGTATACATCTAATTTTAAAGATCTTGAAAAGAGAATTAATTTGATATAAAATAAAATAAATTTAATATATAAAAGTTATAATAAATTAATAAATTAAAAATAATTATATATATATACACACACATATTCACATACATATAATTTGGTTTATAAAATATTTTTATATGAATCACTTATATTTATATTTATATTTATATTTTTTGTTTTTATTTTCTTTTCTCCATTAGATATTTAATATTTTGTTATCATGTAATTTTTTATGTAAATATTAATTATGAAAAAAATTAATTTATTTTACTAATTCATATATCATATAAAATTAAAATACATATATTATTACAATTAATTAATATAGTTTTGATATATGAAAAATATATAACAATGTTGTATATGTTGTGATAACTAATTTGATCAAAAATATATTTAAAATTAATATAATTTAATATATTAAAATAATTTTTTAAACAATAACTATTACACAAATTTGTACTAAAATTGAAAATCAATTTTGAATGATAACGTTGCAGTTGACTTCAAATTATTAATTCGTTGTTACATAAAATTATGTCAAATATTTATTACTACATCCGTTTCACGAAAATGGTCTTGGTTTCTTTTCCCAATGAGTGTGCTTTATGGGAAAAGGAGGACCACTTTCGTGGGACGGAGGGAGTATTACATAACAAAATTAGAATTTCACAATAAAATCTAACTACAAATAATAATGACTTCAAATATATGTATATTATGAATTTTTTTATCAATATACACATATGTTTAAATAGTTATATAATACTATCTTATTTGTTAATTTTAATGTGTTGTTATAAATTAATAAAAAGTGACCTTTTATAAAATAAGAAATAATTTGAATTAGGTAAAATAAAATCGAAGTTATTGTTTCAAATCGTTGATCACGGTTCTCAAATTTTGAAACTGTAACCGAATTATTCTCAACATAGTCACAATTGATAATATGACTATCGATTACTGTTCTAAAACCGCCGAATAAATCGTATTACAATATTTTTGATTTATTTAAGTATCTTTATGCATAAATTATAATAATCTCGTGCATAGCACGGGTGCAATAGCTAGTTAAGTTAAGTATAAGAAATGTTGTTGTAATGCCCCACACTTTTCGTTAGAACTATCTCGTATTAGATATTTTGTAATTAATTAAATTACGCTTATGAATAGAATATGAATTAGCAAATTAATAATGTTAATTCCGAATTGCCCAAATTGAACTTGTTTCAATTTAAATCTCATCATAAATGAGAGCTTAAGATGAGATCAAAGTCTTAAGTATTTAATATTAGGAGAACTTATCATTTAATTATCCTGAAAGGGCTTATGACTATTATTATTATTATTATTATTATTATTATTATTAAATCTGAGAACATAGTATAAGATAATACTATTGTATATATATAGATGTATGCTTAATGATCTAATAAATGAATAACTAAATGAAACCACATATATAAAGGTTATACAAGAACATAAGAATATAAGACCCAACACCATTTTGAGAACGCCACCTCACCACCTGAAATGTTATGGGAAGAATGGCAACTGCCATTTGATTTCATTAGTAAACAAATATAATAACAACACACACATATATATATATATGTATAGATATATTTACAAATTAAAGTAAACAAACAGAAATCTACAAATGGTTTAAATAGGATTAAAGTACAAATAACAGAAGGTAGAGTAAGAATGCAGCTTTACACAAAGATATTACATGTCACCACCCTATAATCCCAAAAATATAAGTGTTAATAGGCAAATATACCCAATATCCAAAAATCACGTATAGAAAATACCCAAAGACAAAAGTCTATGCGTAAAACACCCACTTTATTGGGTATTGGATAGATTCTCTTATTTTATACATTACCGAGACAAAATGAGGTTGTTATATTTCAAATGATAGTTTCATTATTACATTTACAGTTTCCTACATTTCTCTCACTAAAAATCTCAACAATTTCTCTCGACTAAATCTGGTTGAATTCATCAAATTGGAGACATTTATCAGATAATAATCAAGTAATAACCTAATAATAGACATTTTCTTCGGTAGAATTTCAATACCTCTCGTTTTTAGACAACTACCGCTACTTTACATACCCGCGGTATTTCTCTCTGTACCATATTTGTGTGCGATATTTACTTATTTACACGTATTATATGTATAGCACTTGGAAACTATCAATACCTCCCACAAAAGTGCATCTACCGCCGGTTGCAAAAATCGGCGGTATTTGCAACCGTAAAGTATATAAAGGCGGTATTGATGTTTCCGTGTAGGTAGTTGTATTCCAAACATGATTATGTGAATATCGCACATAAAGAACTAACTACTGTGAGTAAATATAACATGCGTTATTTCTATTTATTTACTTTACGCGAGCGGTATTGGTAGATTGAAGTAGGTAGATGGTTTATGAACACTTATATGTTAGCTATGACGTCTGATATCTTACTAAAGTCATTCGTTATTTGTAGATGACAGATTACACACCCGTGTACGTGAAATATGGAGGGTATTGGGATGGGTGTATGTATACGGGTGGCCAGGAGCAGATAGCACCTCTCTCGAACAATTATGTCACAATCACAAACTTGATAAGCTGCATCCAGTACTTGTCTATTGCAGTTGAAAATCAGTACGATATCTTCTATCTGTCAAGATCGAAGAATGGTCGGCTTATCAAATCTCAATTGACCAGTGATGATGAAGTTAGAAGACTATGTATGATCCAATCATCACCTACAGTGTATGTGGATTTGAGAGGGGAATCGAGCAGCAGAAATGACCACAAGAATTCCAGACCTCAACTTTGCATATGATGACGGTGTTGGTGGTGGTGATGGTGGTGCTGGTGATGATGATGATGATGATGATGACGAAGATTACGTTGTGAGTTCAGATTGTTCTTCATCATCTGAATCTGATGAAGAACAAGCTCTTGCGATGAACAGTGCTACATTTGCTGAATTTGCAGCATGGATACGTGATGCAGGGGGTATGCGAAGAGTTCTGCAGATGATGCATCCGAGTGTGGATAGTGACGTCGAGTACAACCCTAATACACAAGGATTTTTAAGAAATTGGATAGTTCCAATGGTCCCCCTAAACGCTATGACCTCCGACGTGTTGACTGAAGAAAATCCAATACTTGAAGAGTTAGGTGATGGGTCGATCTTCAATGATAAGGAAGAATTGAACATTGCAGATGGATTGTGGAACATGGAGAACCGAGCTGAATACAGAGTCATAAGATCAGACACGTATCGCCTTCACTGGTGTTGTAAGGTCTCCGAAAGATGCTCATTCGTTTTGCGTGCTCATTGTCATGGAGGTTGTTGGGCTGTATTTGAGTTTTGTGCTGAGCACACTTGTAATGATGATATCATACATCTTGGTCCGAAAAAGGTCCAATCAAAGGTGATTGGCGCATTCTTTGCGAAGAAAATGCAAAATGTGAAAGATATCATTAGACCGAAGGTTATTCAGGAGGAGATGCGGAGGTATTTCGGTATGGATGTGACGTACGATGTCGCACTCAGAGGCAGATATCATGCACTTGAGATGATCTACGGTAAGTATGATGCATCATTTCAGTTGTTGCATGGATATCTGCATATGTTGGAAGTGATGAATGTTTAGTCTCATTTTGTTCGTCTAAACTTAGGTTTTTAGTAGTT
>JAPKLX010000128.1:894411-905785 GCA_026898415.1 Leonotis leonurus
ATATATATATATATATATATATTCAATAGATATATATATTCAATAGATATATATATTCGATATATTCAATAGATATATATATATATATATATTCAATATATTCAATAGATATATATATATAATAAGTCACAAAAATTAGATGATCATTAATTTGATAAGTCATACAAATTTAAATTCTAAAATCAATGACACAAATTAAATATGCTACAAGCGACAAGGGCACGATAAATTTTAATATTTGCTGACCCCCACTGAACTGTAGGTCATCCACTGATAATTCGCTCAACTGTCATGCACGCTAATGGCCCACAACTATGACTATCTGTTTGTCTGAATTGATGACTTTCATTTGCACGTCGCCAGGTGAACAACTCTCTGTTCTCTTTGTATCCAAATGTGTTGTAGCTATAGTACATCCCATGTAGCATCGTCGCCGAAACACCATAAACCAGTGGTCTGAGTGCCCTCATCTTCGCCTGTCGAACCTCATTCATAATTGCATGCTAATTAGAGTCGTACAGTATCAGTGTACGACTTGTCATATCAGCAACTACTACTACAAAATGATGCATTACTAGAATCGGAAATATTACCTACAATTATTAATACACAACACAATTAGTAACATATTGTCACGCCCCAAATCCTGAGGGACGGCACACGCGCCAAGGGCATGACTGGGCGGGGATAAAAGAAGCGGGGAAGAAATGGGGCATTGTGTTCGTGTGCATTATAAGAGAGAGTTGTCCTTGAAAATCGGACAGCATCTCCTCTATAACTTTGACTATGCCATTTTACAACTCAAACAACTAACCAATGCAAAGACAATGTCTATAATAATGAATCTAAAATGAATCATATGCAATATGGAGATAATACAGCTCGAGTCATGGGAGCAGTAATCCAGAATCCCAAGCGGCCGAATCATCCAAGATGAAATGAATTGGAGATAATACAGCTCGAGTCATGGGAGCGGTAATCCAGAATCCCAAGTGGCTGAATCATCCAAGATGAAATGAATTGGAGATAATACAGCTCGATACATGGGAACGGTAATCCTGAATCCTCGAGAGGACGAATCGTCCAATAAGAACCGTCGATCAAAGGCGGAGGTTAGTGAGCCTAGCTCGCCAAAAGGAGTCACTCACCCAGCTCACCAAGTGTGGTCGGCATTCGCTCGAACACTACACAAGGGCTGAGGAGTTGAGCATCCAAGAGGGGCCGACTACTTCTAAGCTCTCATATGCACGTGTATGCATGTAATGGGCAATGATAATATGATAACATGAACCTTTATTAATAATGGCCGATGAGGCCTTCGTGGAATGAGAAAATGATCTTAGACTTTAAACATATATATTATCACACACATATACGTGAATGATAATTATTTCATAAATATTATAACATACGTGAGCATGGCATCAGAAATTCTTATGTATAGAACGGTAAACCGTTCTCGTGATGAAGCAATCGTCATCCCAATAACATCATTCATCAGCCACACATCATGCTGCTTCCTTAGCCTGTGAAAAGTTTTGTAAAACGTGGGGTGAGTACTAGTGCACTCAGTTGGGTTTTTCATAAAACGAAAAACATAGTCTCTGTTCAGTATACTTACCTTAGAAGATTTTAAAACAAAAATAACTTCTAAGTAAGCAAAATATTTATGCATAAATTAAACATGACCCGGCATTACGTTACCCTTATATATGTTATGTCCCGGGCCTTTTACCACCGACGGATCATAAACATTCAGTCAAATAGGGCTCGACGAACCGTACACCCTAACATAGCATGAGTCAAAACCCGATGGTGATCAACCTACTGCAGTAGAGACTAAGTAATCACAGTTCTTAAATCGACGTGTTAGGCCGAATAAGAACCCCCGACGGTCGATAAGAGCATTAAACAGTCCATACCTTCGTGAAAACATTTTAACAGAGATCCATGCATTTTTCATTTAGAGAAAAGAGCTTAATAACTCAAAATACGTATATATCCCCAACCTTTCACCGATGATATTCCTCGATTACGGGAAAACCGTAAATCCTTATGAGCTCAAATTTCAGTGCTAGGTACCTGTTAGTCATAAGGAATATATTTTGGCTTTAATTTCCCAAAAGGAACTATAGATAAGTAGTACTAAATTTTTAGGCTCAAAATTATTCTTTTTATCACGTAATAATTTAATTTGGCAGCAACCGGACTTTCAAATGATTTTGGCTAAGAAGGCAAAAATACTCCGGACATTATTCCCTATAGGAATATGTATAAATATTTTTAAAATATGCAACTTTACCTCGAAACTTAATCGAGAAGATTCGTAGTCTTTTTCAGATCTATGAAAATTGGACCGATGAAAATTAATGAAACCTCTTTCAGAAAATCTTATATTTTTTTCTCTACATGCTCTATAAATTTTATTGAAAAATGATTGATCATGAATATTTTCCTTTAGAAAAACATGAAATATTGCAATAAATCATGACATGATGATCTTAACCGGGATCCAAATCTAAAATTCAATCCGGCAGAGTAACGGATCTTAATTATGGTCAGAAACTTAAAACCTTAAGGGACCTTAGCCGTCTGATAGACCGATAGTCATGAATGAGACAATGAATGAAGAAGAGAACGGAGGAGAAAGAATGAAGATAACGGTATCGGAACGATGGCGGCGAAGACTCGACGGCGGCTGAGCCACCTTTGTCAAGCTCCATGCTACCTTCGACCTTAACCTGGCGTACCTTGACTTCGATCGATTCTCAATTCTTGAACCCGCAAAATCTCGGTACTCAAAAATGGCAGAAAAAAGAAGAAAATAAAAGGAGAAGAAGAGAGAGGAAAAGAGGCGGTGGGGGGGGGGGGGGGGGGGAAATGTAACTTTAAAACGTTGTAACTTCTGCACACGACTTCCTTTTCAGGCAACCCTAACGTCAACATCTCCCTTTCTTCATACTCTACACAATGACTATAATATTGATATAGTTTCGGTCATGCATGGAAAAACTAATTTTTTTAACGACGTGCTTAAACTTTAAAAATTCGTAGCGGTTGCATACGAACTCCTTTTTGGGTAAACCTAGTGCCAAAAATTTTCTTTTGAAAAACTCTACGCAAGGAGTATAATATGTATATACTTTCGACTTATGCATAAAAAGCTCATTTTTAAATAAATCTTTTTAAAAAGATTTGCCCGTCTGCCAAATTAACATGGTAGGTCCTAATAGGCTCTAGGTTTTTTCTAAAATTCTTATTTCATCATACCTAGAACCCTTAATAGTTAGAACACCTAAAATTATAATTAGAAATTAGCGGGATATTACACATATGCAATGATTATTTTATAACTATATTAAAAAAAAACAAACTTACTTCTGATGCATCCCACCATGCACTACCAGTAGGTCCATAAGCAGAACCCCGCATAACATCACACAACCATTGACTTGGCTTCCAATTAAATTCAAATTGCAATGAACGACTCTCGTCCACAAAAATTTTAAATTCAAAGTCTAATCATGCCTATCAAATATTAATATGAACATTGATAATCAATAAAAAGTGAAAACTTAACTATATTAAAGTAAAATTAATTATATTCTAATTAAAAAGTGAAAATTTACTTACAAAAAAATCGGATTTGCATATCACTGTCTTCCCCTTCGTTTTGCTCGGAAACACCCACCAATTGTCAACAATCCTTTTTTGGAGTATCATCATGTACAAATCTACAGTCTATAAAAATATTAGTATAAAACAAATTGTATAACATAAATCACCAAAATTAATATAATTAATTAAGTAAAGTTACCTCTACATAGAAATTTTCAGTCATGTTGAGCATGAGCTTGAAATCTGAAACAGTGACAGGAGCCTCATTTCCAGTGAGTGTAACTGTCGCATCGTCGGGTTTCTTCATGAACTCACAGAAAATGGTGTACACACCACCTAAAGGAAATGGAGGGAAAGTAGGAGGACGATATTCCCCTGAAGGACTACCGTATGCGATCCCCTCTCCGGATTCCATTGACCCCTAATTATTTAAATAATTAATTAAAAATAGAAATATTAAAAAATTCAAATCAAATTAAAATAAATTAAATAATTAATTCAAAATATGAATATTATTAAATTAAATAATTAATTCAAAATATGAATATTAAATAATTAATTAAAAATATGAATATTAAAAAATTAAATTAAAATCAAATTAAATTAAATAATTAATTAAAAATAGGAATATTAAAAAATTAAAACCAAATTAAATTAAATAATTGTAGAAATACCTATCTTATATCACATGTGGAATGACAGTAAGTCACAAAAGGAGCATCGATCACCGGGGCAACATGCACGTCCGACGTCGAATATCGACCGGCTCCCATGGGTGCAGATGATGGAGGGTATGATTGCAAAAAAGTAGGCAGCATCAAGCCCAATGCCAATGGCTGGTGAGTATAGTCATCTGGGGCTGACTCAGTGTGTGTGGGCTCGGGAAAAGTAGTAGATGGTCGAGCAGAATCATCACCCACGTCAGTAGATGACCGAGCTGAATCATCATCCACGTCAGTAGATGGCCGAGCAGCATCGTCAGCGGCACAAGATGGACGAGCGGAGTCTGTAATGGGAGGACTACGTCTCCGGTTATCTATCACCGGAGAACTGCGTCGTGATCTACCGCATCTCATCATATCAAACATCCCCTGCATCCACTTCTTCAGCCTGTTCTCAGAAGCTCTAATCTCTGACATATACCTCCTCTCAGAAGCCTGCAACTCTTGTCTGTGCCTCGTCTCGTAAGCCTGAAGCTTTGCCCGCACACGTGCCTCGTGTGCACTCAGCTCAGATCGTACGACCTCTCACATACGTGCCTCTAGTGGCTCTGGTCTCGGAGACCCTCCGCTGCTACTTGAAGAAGAATCAATCCTAGACACGCGGGCACGCTTCCCCATGTCGGTACGACATCGTGGAGGACGAGATGTGTGGTCGGCGTGCTCGTCGGGCAAATCATCCACTACAGGCCTCATACTCTGAGTAGATCGAGCACCCTGTACCTCCTCTACAATAACAGGTGGTCGTGTACGTCGAACACGACGCTGATCACCTGAAGTGTGCTCAGTCCTCGCCGTAATGTTCGTTGGAGGAGCATACCGTACCGACAACGTGCCTAGTGACTCCACTGATCTCACGTGAGGTAGGGATCGCTCGGCATCATCAATAATGATGTTTGTAATATCATAGCACTACAAAACAATAAAAACATAATCAATTAATTCAAATATTAATTAAGTAAATTTAATATATTGAATTAAAATAAAATTTCAACTTACATCCAAATCAGTGTAGAAACTCCAAATGTCTGCAGATTCCGGGATATCTGGAGTCTTTCGAAAATTCCAGCGAAGACATCTCGGATATAATCCTTCACCACGAAGCTTCCCAGCAGTCATCCCCAACTCGGGAATCACCTCAAATCCCCAAATCATCAACGCCCAAGCAGGACCGTAGAAATGATATCTCGAATTGTCTGGAATTTTTCTCATATAATGCCGGAGAATTTTGAACGAATGTGCTCTCCACGGGTACTCGTAGAATGAGTCCATGTCTGAGGCCAGCGTCCACAGCCACAGAAAAACTATCTTCTGAGCGTCATGCCCGAAGATAAATATTGATGCCATCAGTACGTGGGCCACGGCTACGTATAGGTCATCCTCCTGGGGAATACTGTGCTTTCGGAAGTGCCTGAGCAAATCCGTTCCGGATAAATGGCCGCCGCCGCATGCCATCTCGAAAATCTGAAGGCCTCTAGGATCATGGGAACGAGTGCTGTCGAAATTAGGGCGCCCAAATCTCAACCCCGTGATCAAGGCGTGATCCTGTACCGTGTACTCAACATCCCTCCCGTTGATGTGGAACCAAATACCGGTAGGGGACCAAATGCAACGAGAGGCTAGGCCGTGTAGCGCTGCAAAACAAATGCTGCCTGGTGTCCACCCTATAAAATGTCCAAAAGGCCCATTCTGAAACCTATCGAGCAAATCATCACCCTCGACCTCAAGAAGTGTGTTCCGGATTTCCTCTAATAAATTAATCCTGTAATATGTATTCGGCACTGATGTACGATGGACAGAGTCGGGCCTACGATACCACGGACGCTCCGATGCCTACATAATTAAAATATTTACCAATATAAGACAAAATTAATTGCAAAAATAGTTCAAAAAAAAAATATGCATCTACACGTGTGAATGATATTCCACGGTAGATGTTATACATTGAGCAAAAACATGATATAATTACATATTTGAAATCACAAAAATATTCTTGTATTTATGAGCTAAATACCGCCCGAACAAATACCGCGGGAAGCATCTACCGTGATCACAACACACGTGCGGTAGATGCTCCATTTAGGGCGGTATTAATATAATTAGATTCCTAACAATTTTCTAAGGTATATAACATAAATACCGCACGTAAATAAAGCATGTATGCAAATACCGTGAGGATTACATGTAACGGTAGTTCTCCTAATTCGTGCGGTAGATACATGGTTAAGATAATGTGATTTTTATGAGTCCAAATATGTATATAAAGCGTGTATACATGTACGTCCTTCGGTATTTCTTCGTCGGAATCCATGGAGAGGCGGCGGCGAGCTCAAGCAACTGTGCTTCGTCGGAATCCACGCGAGAGATGGTGTAGGTGCTTGTGTTGCGCGTCTGCAGAGAGAAGAGGAGGTGGTGGTCGTGGTGTTCGATGATGAACGGAGGTGGAGATGGTGGTGGCGTTGTGGAGTGGCGTGGAGATGATGGTGGATGCGGTAGGGAGAGGGGAGGATATGGTAGGGAGGGAGAAGAGGTAGATGTAAATTCAAAATGGTAAAAAAAATTGGTAAATGGGGTAAAAGTTAGGTGTATGGGAAATTGAAAAAGCATAAACATAATAATTAGGGTATTAAAGTGGGTAATTTTCATATGTATAGTTAGTTATGGGTATTTTTCACATTATATTTTTGAAGGGTGGGTAATTTAAATTTTCTCCCAAAATATAAAAAGAAAAGTATGGGCAGTACAAATCAGGACTAGAATTTCAACTTTGAAGGGCTCTAGGTGATGGAAGTGGCGGCTCAAGAAAAGAGAAAAGGGAGAAGGGTAGAGCTGCCAAAGCCTTCCATAATTTTGTTGTGTGTGTGTGTTGCTGTGTTGGAGAGCAATACAAAGGAGAGAAGTGAAAAAAAGGGAGGGGGGTGGGTGTTGACGGCTGTAAAGTGTGGGTATGTTTAGGTGTATTGTTAATTAAGTTAATTAATTTATGGGCTTTAGTTAATAGAATGAGCTTCTATTAGGAATTTGGTGGATCTAGAATTAATTGATTGTGGATGGGCTAAGTTTTAAGAGATGGGCTTTAGATAGAAAAATTAATGGGATGAGGATAGAAGATTTAATTGGATCAATCATAATTAAGTGGATCCATGTTCTATTTAAGTCAAGTGAGCCGAAAATTTAGAATAAATATGCTTAGTTTATTAATTCATATGGGCTTAATATATTTAATTTAGTTGGACAAAATTTAAAAAAAAATGCTAAGACCAATATTCACTAAATTAAATGATATATATTAGTCTACTAAATTTAATTAAAAAATTCCAAGTAGAATTATTAATTATTTTATTTTATATGAATTTATATGGGATAATAATAGTTAAGATTTAATAACTCTAATTCCAAGAGAATCCTACAAAATTATTTTAGAAAATAAATTAAGTACTCAAGTATGAGTAGAGCCAAGACAAAAGAATAATATTTCCTCCCAAGTTAGAAGAAGAATTAACACTCAATTTGAGTATCTCACTACGAAGTTTAATTAAAGGTTACTACGGGTGTAAAGTCCGAAGACGGGAAGAGACAAATTTTAGAAGAAAAAGGAAAACTCTTCAGGTATGCCTTCTTATACAAAAACAAAATGTGTGTGCCTATCCGTATTGATGTTATTTCTATTCAAAAGCTTTGAATCGAAATTGATATTTCATAGCAAATTCAATACTTTGTTCCATATCAATAAATATTTTATACAATCTCTGAGTATTGTCTACCATAAATTGTTTTATGTTTTGTATGATACCTATTTGCTATGATTAATCAAATTCGGCTCCCAGTGGCTAAGCAACCCCGCTCGGACTAGTGTACACAATAAGACTGTGAGTCGACGAAGGTGTTGAATGATCAAGTGTCCGTGGAAGGTGGCCACATTCTCGGTACACACAAGATACAGATATGGTAGATTACTAAAGAACTTAGACAGCTGTCGAACTTTAGGTTTCACCAAAAGGATTTAGTGAATGTAGGTGCTTTAAAGACAAAATCCATATGTTTCACTCGACATGGCATGAAAAATATATTTCTAAGTATGCGTTTTCAGCATGTGTCTACTGAGTACTTTTGTACTCAGCCCTGCATATATTTCTAAATGTGCAGGTTGAGCTATGATGGGAGGAAGTGCTCTACAAGGCTGTGTCGACCTCTGTTGTTATTCTGAACTCTTGGGGGTTTACATGTCCTCATACATGTAAACTTTAATTAGATCCTATTTCCGCTGCAATGTTTGATGTTTCTTGTTATCAACCTACGTTAGACTTTCTTTTAACCTCACTTCAACTTATCGGTAACTCTAGAACCAAATTCTACGCTTTAAATCATCTGAATTATTGAAGTATCTTTCAGTTCCACCAATATTCCATCAACCCCTTTTCTATCCCCGCTTCTTTAATCCTTCCCTTAGTCACGGTTTCCTGACTTCGCTATCCTTAGCAAAGAGCGGTCGTGACAGAGTGGTATCGGAGCATTCGTGCTCTGAACCCAACAGTCCTTTTCTTTTTCAAGTTTAGTCGAGTATTATTTTACTAGACTAATTGAGTGAGTCGACAAAAGCTTAGCACTCCGACACATCATGCTCAACAAGAATGAGGTAAAGGTTTTACAAACTATGCTTTCAAATGTTAAAGGATAGGCACACATCTTTTACGTTGAGATTTTCGAAAGTTAAGATCTTTCCCCATGAACTTAGAAACCATTAAATTGCATGATCCCTTAAGAAATGAGAAAATTTGATCGTAACATAGAAGAAATTTCTTCAAATTTCCCCGCAAGAACAACGAGAAGGAAGAAGAAGACGAGAAGAAACCCGAAGGTGAGAACACGAAGATAGAGCTAAGGGATTGAAGCACAGTCTTTATCCTTCATAATAAACAACAACAATGATTCGATAAATATCATCCTACTGCTAGAATCAAAACATAAGAATGAAACGCCAAGTCGGATAATGAAGATTTAAGTATTTCAAATTAACAAATTTCAAAGAAAAGAACTCCCAAGAAAAGCTTTAAGAAATCTTCACGTTAAAAGCCTTATGAAGGTATGACCAATAAACCCAAAATAAGGTTCGAACGAAATCAAATATAACAAATTATATTATGAGCTAAGGACAAAATGCTTTAAAAGTCTAATCGAAATGCATTCCTTATTCTTTTAGATGGCACGAATGATCCGTACGACTTGGAAGCGCCTAACACCACGAGCCAGCCCAACCACCGTTCTACGGGAATACGAGATTTACGCTCCTTGCTTAGGAGACGACTTAGGGGAGTTCCTATCCCACTTTAGGAGACTATGGGTGGCGGCCCAACCTCATGGAGCCACATGCATGGATGAGATTATGAGACCGACCCAGTTACTACCCCTCGACTGGCAGGGGTGGGCACGTATAATTGCGGGGGACTTTATCCGCCCGATTGGTAGAAGCTATGAGAGGGAAGGAGACTTCCTAGGGTTTATCGCCACCATTCACTTCTACTATGCTGCATGCAGCAATGCGCCGAGGGGACTTTATATTAGACCTGGAGACTTGATGCCGGTGGGTGAGGTATCAACCATGTGGGCTCCACTGATTCCTACGTTCTTTCCGGCTGGAGTGATCCCTCTAGCCCCGACATACAGTTTTCTGCACCCGATGCTAGTTCCTGAGTTCCATGGGACACATGACTTTGAGGCGGTACCTTCACATCCAGCTAGGGAGGTCCGACCACCATCACCCATCCTACGCCGAGTACCAGCCAGTGGGATGCATGGGCGCCATGATGCCGAGGTAGGGCCCTCTCGCCCTGTCACCAGGATACAACGACCAACTCCGACCTGCCGACCACGAGTGACCGACTCTAGTTTGATTTCGTCCACAGAGCGACGGGTATGGAGAATTCTCCAGGAGTTCTCTGATGTGGAGAGTAGGGGCAAGGCCCCAGCCTTGTCGGATTCGGTGGAGGACTACACCCCGAGCTCTCCCCCACCAAGCACCATGAGGTCTAACCCTATCTGTATCTCATCTGACGGGAGCCCTTCCCGTAAGATGAGATTATCAGCACCTGCCAATGAGTTCTACGCAGACATGAGGAGGCAGCTCGATGCCGTGAGGCAACCACGGTGGATGGAGGAGGAGGGTGCTGGGCAGGTAGGAGAGGAGGAGGACTACGGGGGTGACGACGAGGGTGAGGAGGATGAGGATGAGGATCCGGAGATGGACCAGACCGGTGATGAGTCTGCAGGATCAGCGACCCAGTACTAGTAGGGCGCTGTTGGGTTTCTTTTGTTTTGCTTTTATGATGTACCCATCAACAACGTACCACATGAGTAGGCCGTCCTGATGCCGTTATTGATTTCTAGACTTTTGTACACGCAAACGATGATCTTACGAGGTCCGTTCCGTAATGATTTTTTTTAGATTTTCTTATTTGGACAGCACGAAAACACAGACACCGGGTGTTTCGTGGCTGAGTACCCTTTGTGATGCCATCTTAGAGTGATGAGTATCATGTCATGTACTTAGAGGGTAAACTTTTGATGTATGATTGTACTAAGTCCTCATGGAGGCAATATTGACGCCATTATATTTTGATGACCTTAGTGGTCTGTTGTAGAATATGTGATTTATATTATCTACATTCTTTCTTTTCCATCCTAGTATTGAGCTTAAACAGAGAACATTTAAGTAATTAAGATTTTCACCTTCCCATGACTAAGTAAATAAAACTTAAATGATCTAATTAGATAAAATATTAAATTACCAGAATGCCACGAAGAAGAGCTGGACGCCCGAGAGACGGCGGTAGAGGATGAAGTTCTAGGAACATACACGAAGGATTTGAGGTGGAACGAGGAGCAACCCCACCTCTCCCACAACCCGCAAGAATGATCGAGGAGTTATATTTAAGACAAAATCCACCTGTATTCAATGGTATGTGAGACCCAGCTGAAGCCGAAGTATGTGTGTGTCACGCCCGCTTCCTACTAATTCTGGTAAAGCCGGGAACATGACC
>JAPKLX010000137.1:0-63743 GCA_026898415.1 Leonotis leonurus
GAGCTTTGGAGAGAGAGCAATGCTGTCCTTCCAGCTTTGCATTCCTTAAATGTCAATCCCCTATATGTATTTTATGATTTCCTCACTTGTTCTAGTCATAGATTTAGAAAATTCTAATAGATTTATTTATTTGCAGATTTCCTGCAGATTTGCATAGATTTGTTTCATACAGTTTTTAACATGTAAATTTCAGTTGTTCAGATTTCTTGCTTCATATCTTGATTTGAGTTTTTCTTGTGATATGAGTATACTATATTCTTTTTATTCTTCTACATATCTCTTCTCTCTTATTGTAAGATTTTTTTGTTATCACTTTCTTGCATTTTATTAATTCTTTTCTAATACCTCACAACTTTTATTTTGCATAAGTTTTGGTTAACTTTTCAACTTATTATCTCATTGTTGTGGAAACTAAATAATAACTCAATTCTAACTCATTATTGATTATATATGATAAAGATTAAATACTATCAACTTCTTAATATAATTCTATTATTTCAAAAATGAATTCTCAATTATACTTATCATGTCTGATCTAATTTATAGATTAGACGAACAACGACAACTATTATCGATAAGCTAATCGATCCTTCAAAATTTATAACGAAATTTTCTTATCCCGATTTTCAATACATAACAACTAGTAGTATAGCGGGACATTACAAATACTAATTATATTTATAGTTATATATATACATGTTAGAAATTAATATATTATTACGTGAATAGGTATATTAAAAATAGATATCTTTGTGCAACTAAAAATAAATATCAGTCATTGATCAATTGATCTAAGTATCAACCAAATAATAACAAATTTTATATTTTAAAGATAAAATATTTTAGATAATACATTTATTCAAATTATCTTTTAGTACCATTGATCTAATTCATATGACAATCAGTTTTTATATATTAATGGATATTAAAGTTGCACCATTGAGTTATATATATTCTTTAAAAATTATTTATATTTATAATATTAATTATATTTATAGTTATATATACAAGTTAGAAATTAGATATATTATTATGTGAGCAGTTATAATAAAAATAAATATCTTTGTACCAACTAAAAATAAATACGAACTATTGATCTAACTATGAACCAAACAATAACAATAAAAAATATTTTAGATAATACATGTACTCAAATTATCTTTTAATATATGCTATTGATATATACTATTGATTGATCTAAAATTCTAAATGATATAACTATCTTTTAGAAATGACTTGTAGTTAAGTAGTTGTCTACTTATTTTTGAAATATTATAAATTATTTCTTTTATACAATATTTGTAATATTTCTTCTATACATAAAAATACATAATTATATTAAAAAATTAGATATAATATAATTTTTTTTCATAAATTTGTTATATTCTATAATATATATGAAAATACATATTAATACGTTTGATATAAATAACGAATCGTATATCACAATTTCGGTGTACTTCAAATTATTTGGTTGTTCGAATCAAGTTTTAAATATATTTCCAATATTTTTTGTATTCATATTCAGTTTATAAATCTGCATTATAAAATATATTATATTTGATTTAAATAACTTAATATATCGTTCTATTAAAATATTCTTATGATACATTTAATTAGAATGGTAACTATATATTTATAGTTATATTTGTATTGTTTATATAATATTATTATGTTATAAACTTAGATATATATGTATTAGATATGAACATGTGATTTATGCAACTTATTTTTTCTTATAATATGCAAATTACATTTATAAAATTGAATTATAATATATATTAAAGTTTGGTTGAAATAACTCATCAAACAAATCATGTTGTCATAATAATTTTTAAAAATACAGTATTACGTTTATAATACTAATTGTACCCATAAATATTGCAATATATTTACATAATATTATAAATTATTCAATTTATGAATCAACATTATCATACACGTACAAGTTGATTTAAATAACTTGATATAAAGTTTGTAATCAATAATTTAGATGTAGTTTATAGTCATATGCTCATAATAAGTCACGTGTAATTTATTTTTTTAATTATGATTATTATTAACCAATTTTATGCTTATGTCAATAAACACAAAATTTGTAATTTATCATTGATTAAATAATCATAATTTTTTTGAATAAATAATAATATTGCAAACATGTTCGCAAACCTGTTCACGAACACGTTCGCGAACATATAATCAAACGTGTTCGCGAACATGTTCACGAGCTGGCTCGTTTAGAATCGAACCAAACATGTTCGCGAGCTCGCGAGCCGAACTTCAGTAAGCTTGAGCTCGGCTCGAAAATCTAAACGAGCTCGATTTGAGGCTCGAGCTCGGCTCGTTTAGAAAACGAATGAATTTCGAACGAATTTTTTTCGAGCCGAACGCCGAATAGTTCACGAGCGGCTTGGTTCGTTTACACCCCTAGTCTTAGCTAGACGATACCTTGCGATATCAAGGGATGTGAAATTAGAAGCCTCATTGCATACTATCTATTGCATCGCCGGATGTAATCGTCTTGCAGCTGCGCTTTAGGCAAAATGCGATGCATGCATATAGATGCACTTATTCCCTTGATGTCAGAGATAGACAATCCTATGACTGATTTGTACTGCCTGAGATACCTCAATAGTCTGTCGAGCTCGATAGAAGGGAGTGCTGATGAAACTATTATAGGATAAGTGTCCTCCTCGCCCAAGAATGCATACATGAAGTGATCGGACAACGACTTCAACTCGACTTTCAGAGTGGATACCGATATGGGGGCAGATATTGAGTTCTCTACGAGCTTAGCACCTCCCCCAACCGGCATATTGATATTGAGTTCTCTAAGAGTTTAACTTTTCATATCATAAACTCTTTTATAACTTGTTTAACTACTTTGAGATAAAAGAAAATCGTTTTCATTAACTAGAGCTATTAACCATCAAACTTCCGCGCACAACTTTGTTCAAGTTTAACTTGTTCTAAATTATTCTTAATCACTGTTATTCACTCTTATAAGGTCTTATTTGAGTTAATATTAAGTCTTTTTAATAAGAAGAATTAATCTTACTATCCAAGTTATCTTATTAATTAAGTAAGCTTAAACCTTGTGTTTGTTAAAGAAATCAAGAATAACCCTTTGAATTGGTGTATTCACCCCCCCCCCCTCCCCAATACACCAATCTAACTCTTTCGGGACCAACAAGTGGTATTAGAGCAGGGCTCATTTTGACCGTTGTTTCTGTTTCCCAAGAATTTAATCTCTGTGTGGTCATCTTGAATAGATCTTAGGAAAACGTTTTCATCTCATCGCACTTGCATTTATTTAACTATCTACCTTTGAGTATGGAAGGACAACTTGTTCGCGCTTGCAAAGACTTTTCTATCGCTGGATAGGAGGACTGGAGTTTCAGAATAAAGATGTGCTTAAAGGCTCAACATATAAAGATATATTCTGTCATACTAAACGGACCAATTAAGATCATGCACAAGAAGAGCCTACAAGTCAAAGGAGGAACTGTTCCAACTCCTAAAGCGAGAATTGTTGAGAAATAAAAGGACATCGAGGGCTATACTGTTGAGAAGAGAAATGAAGTAGGTACCGATGATTTTCCCAAATGACTTATTTCAGGCACGGTCAAGGGCATCTATCTGGCCAAGATTAGACATCTTGAGACAGTAAAGAAGATGTGAGATGCACTCAAGCTGCTAAGCTTGGGATTAGATATCATCCAAAAAAAAAAGTTGTCTATCGCTTGTAATAAGTTCAAGGAATTCAAGATGCATCCCGGTGAAATCTTTGCCAACATGAAGCATAGGTTTACCGAAGCCTTATTAAGGTCGCAATGAACAACAAAAATAAGTACTCACAAAGAGAGAAAAATTTGAGTTATTCTTAATCAATGTTATTCACTCTTACAAGGTCTTATCTGAGTTAAGATTAAGAGGGTGTTTGACTACACTTATTTTAAAGAGCTTATAAGATGTCATTAATCTCTCTATTTTTTTAATATTTGTAATAATAAAATATTGTATGGTTATTTATGTAATTTTATTGTAGCTTATAAGTTAATAGCAAAATAAGTTGGGGGGAACCTACTTATTTTTTGAACAGCTTATAAGCTCCTAGAGCTTATTTTTACAACTTATAAGCTCTTAAGTAGCTTAATTTGCCAAACACTTTGAATGAGTTTATAACCTGTTTAAGAGCTTATAAGCTCAGCCAATCGCCGTCTAAGTCTTCATAATAAGAAGAATTAGGGGGTGTTTGACTAAACTTATAAGCTACTTAAAACAACTTATAAGTTGTTTAGGAGCTTATAAGCTCCTTAAAAGTGTTTGGGAAACTAAGCTCTTTGAGAGCTTATAAGTTATAAAAATAAGTTCTTAGAGCTTATAAGTTCTCTAAAAAATAAGTGACTCCACCCCAACTTATTTCCCTAACTTATAAGCTTTTTAAAATAAGTTTAGCCAAACACCCTCTAATCTTACTATCCAAGCTATTTTATTAATCAAGTGAGCTTGAACCTTGTGTTTGTTAAAGAAAGCAAGAAAACCCTAAAAGTTTTGAATCAGTGTATTCCCCCCTCCTACACAATCTAACTCTTTCGAGGCCAACAAGTCGAGTCCAAAATTTAAAAGAATTGAATTATGAAAAATGAATATGAATTCACTATCATCCCAAAATAGGATGTATGAGTATAATAATAATTTTCTATATCCATTTATATTATTCAAGAGTAATACAACTTTATCATATGAAATCGTCATTCCATCGAAATATCACTAATCTCATAAGTATGCGATTTTTATTGTTATTTAATCTTTAACTCCATCAATTAATTGTGTAAATTAATCAAAAGGAATCAATTAATTGAGCTAAATACAAAAATTTAGAGAAATAGTTAAAGTTGTCAAGTACATGTATTTTATAAGCTAGTATGTGTATTCGCACGAGAAAAATATAATTATACTTCATATCACAGATATGATATAATTATTTTCCTATCCAATTTTCTAAAATTTTAAAGTTCGTTCAAATTTACTTAAAATTTTTTGAACTTATATATATAATACTCAAATGATCATAATTTTTACATTTAAAAATCCAAATGATCATAACTTTTTCATATTAAATTTATTTTTTATATATCATATACTCCCTCCGTCCCACCATTCTTGGCCCCTTTGACCAAAATTGTGAGTGTTTTTTGGTCAAAGGGGCCAAGAATAGTGGGACAGAGGGAGTATTAAATTAAAACTCTTATCATGATTTATCAATGCATATTGTATATATATTTTTCTAAGACAACATGATAATTTCAAGAAGAAAATAATGAATTATAGAAAGAGAAAAAGTGAAAAATTAGTTATCCATCAAAATATGTCATTATCATAAATTTTAAAATTAATTATTTACATTAATTTAAAATTAAAATAGATTGATAAATTTAATATATTTACAAAATTACTATTTGTTGGTGTTAGGAACCCCACGAATTCATTTATGTTTTGATGATGATTTTCGAAACAACACTTAGTTAATACAGATTCTTTAAAACTAAGTGATCAATATCATCTTTTAAAGATCAGCTCACTTATAAAAGAAGCAGGTCTTTATTTATACGCTCTGTATTATTCTTGTAAGCTATCTTGGACATATTGGTTACTATAACGACAGGTATAAGTTTAGTTTATACAACTGGTTATAATGTAAAGGAACAGATCGATATTAAACGATTTGTTACTATTCAACAGATAGTTGTACTTCATATATTAGACTACATGTCATGGTTTTTGACTTAGAAATTATCTAAGTATAGATTTTATCAGATCGATGTTGTAAAAAGGAAGTTTGTAGTTTCAAACTCACCTATATGAACGATCTGTTTTATCTAGATTGTGTAGAACAGTTAGACAATTGTCAAAATACAGGTGGATATAAAAACCACCTGTCCTATAGAACTAGTTGTTCTTTAGTATATGATCTATGAAGACTTGAGCTATCTCGAGTAAACGATCATGGAACAAACAGATCATTTATCTTAGTTCTCACAGTCCGTTGTTACAACAACAGATCGTTTTATAAACATTCTGTCACAAATCTATTTTACAACATGAATCAAGATGTACTCGAGAATCAAGAAGAATAATCAAAGTATTAATTTGGTCTCAAACAAATTAATATTTGATGGACCAACTCGTAAGAAAAATCATAGGAAACGATTTGTTAGATGAGAACAAGCTAGATGTCCCTCACATTAATTACGGTGGACTGCCGACATACCTAAATTTGTTATAAGTCAACCACTCAGTGTGTTGTCACATCAAATGAGATATTTTAAGGAGTGAAGTACAAGAATATCAAATTTATTGTACGATGAATCATTCTAAGTATGGGACAAGACGCATTGCAGGCGGCGCGTGCTAAAACAAACGTGCAATGCATTTAATGTTGCATTTAATGCAAGGAAGAAGCACTATTCATCTTCTCCAACGGCTAGTTCCAACAATGATGTTATATATACCAACTTCACTTCTCAATTCGAGTACGAGAATTCCGACAAAATTATTGCTATTACTCTGCTCAAAATTCTTCTAGCTTCCAACGTTCAAAAACACTCCTACCAGCCCAAAATTCTCTCGAGTGTTACAGTTTCTTGAAGTTTACGTTTCTGGAAAACTTTTTCAAAAAACAAAGTTAGGGACTAGTTTAGATCCAAGTAAAGTTATTTCTTAGATTGTAGTTTTCAATCTTCGAAAGAAGAAGTGTAATCGCAAGTTAATAGAGATTTTATATTTTCTTGTGGCTCATGCTCAACAAGTAAAAACAAAGGAGAACTTAGTTGATTTTTGATCTAGTTCTTGATCGAGCTGTGGACGTAGCGACAATTTATCCCGAACCACGTTAACTACTTATGTTCTTTAATTTTCTTATTTACTATTATTCATCATCTTCTTCATATCATATCATAAATTGGTTTGCTAAAATCTTAGAGTAAAGAAAATTATTTTCAATTTAACAAAAACATTAACCACCAAATTTCTCAGGTTGAGTTTAACTTGTTAAGTTATTCTTAATCTTAGTTAATCACGTATTAAGGCATTATTTGAGTGAGTTTAATTCTTCCTAATAAGAAGAACTTGACTTGTTACTCAAGCTATCTTATTCATTAAGTGTGCTTAAGCCTTATTTGTTAAACTAAAACAAGTGGTATCAGAGCAGTGGTCCCTTTTGACCATTGTTTATGTTTTCACAAGTGTTAATCTCTGTGTGGTCATCTTGGATGGATCTAGGAAAACGTTTGCATCTCATAGAACGTGCATTTATCTAATATTCTACTTGAGTTATGGAAGGTCAAATGGTTTGAGCTTGCGAGGATTTTTCCATCGCTGGATACGATGATTGGAGCTTCAAAATTGAGATGTGTTTGAGAGCTCAACACATCAAGATGTGGAAATTCATGATATATAACCTATAAAAATTATGCATAGATCTAGTGTAGAAATCAAGGATGGTACTGGTCCTGTCCCTACTGCTGAAATAGTTGAAAAGGAGAAAAGAATGGACTAATACACGACCGAAGAAAGAAAAGAAGCTGGACTTGATGATTATGCCAAAGGCTTAATCTCCAGTACAGTTATAGGCATTTACTTGGCCAAAATTTGACATTTTCAAACTGAAAAGGAAATGTGGGATGTGCTCAAAGAAATCAGCTTGAGATCGAATGTGATAAAAGAAAACAAGCTGTCCATAGCTTGGAACCGGTTTGAGGAGTTCAAGATGAAACTTGGAGAGACCATTGCGCAAATGAAGCATAGGTTCACTGAAGTGCTCATAGAGATAGCCACAATAGACAAAAACAAATATTCTCAAAGTAAAAAGAATTTGAAAGTCATTCGAGCACTCCCTGCTAGCTGTGAAATTTACTCCGTCATGCATCCTATGATACCAGAGTTCAACTCTCTAACTACTGAATCTCCTTTTGATTTATTAACTGGAAATGAATACGAAATTAATCGTATTCATGGCTAATCTAATCCACCTCCTAGTTAGCCATCTGTTGTAGGTAATAAGGACAAA
The DNA here is from genome assembly GCA_026898415.1 of Leonotis leonurus. Taxonomy (NCBI): domain Eukaryota; kingdom Viridiplantae; phylum Streptophyta; class Magnoliopsida; order Lamiales; family Lamiaceae; genus Leonotis; species Leonotis leonurus. The sequence continues at coordinate 8,072 of JAPKLX010000137.1, forward strand.
GATGTAGCTTTCAAAGCAAAGGCGAAGGAAAAAGGCAAATGAGACTCCAAAAAAAACTCCAAGTGTCATTGTCAAAGAATCATCAGATCAGATGACGAGAATTATCCAACGAAAAATTACTTTGAGGAATACTGTCACGCCCGCTTTCTACTAATTCTAGTAAAGTTGGGAACATGACCAATGAAAGGAATAAACGACGAGAGAAAGGCAATAATTATTCCCTTCATAACATAAAGCAAGGACTTATCCCATAAATCGGGAAGTTAGAGTCATAAGCTCGATACATTGCTTAACACAATTTAGAGTTTAGTTCGGTTCTATTATATAAAGGTCTAGCAGCGGAATATGTAGGATCGCGTAATAAAATCCTACGTGTATGAAGACACGTAGAACCCCCAAGAGTCAGCTACCAGGAGTTCGACAAAAAGCACGATATAGCCCCCACGTCTTCTTCAATCTTAACTTGCACGTTTAGAAATACATGCAGGGCTGAGTACAAATTGTACTCAGTAGACACGTGCCGAAATCACACACGTACATATATAACTGTCAAACCATTTCAAGTGAATCATAGGGATTTTTGTTTCTAAATCACCTATGTTCACAAAGCATTTCTTTGAGAAAATTCTAGTTTGACTGCAGTTCTAGTTCTTTGTAATCAACCATATCTAAACGTTCATTGTGTCAGGGAAGTGGCCACTTCCCACAGACACTTGACCGGTCAACCTTGCGCTGACTCACAGTCCATGGTGTACACTAGTTCGAGTGGAGTCGCTAACCCACTGGAACCCGAATTCGATTATAATATAACAAATAGGCATCATACATAAATCGAAAACATTTATGGCAAGACAGTGCTTTAAAAATATCTCGTTTCATTTCTGAAGACATGCACACATATTTTTTTATAGAGTGAGAAAAGCCTACTTGGATAGTCTTGATTGGTGGCTGCCTTGTTCCCGAGATGCGGATCCGACCTCTCGTTGAAACCTTTAATATGAATCTCGAGTGAGATATATTACTCGAGTATATCAATTAATTCTAAGTGTAAGGAATTACTATCCTTGGCTAATTTGAGAGTTATTCTCGGGTCTTTAAAACTCGACTATTACCCAAGTCTAGGAGTTGTATTTCTAGAGGGTCGTTTGATGATTTCTAAGTCACTTTATGATTTGGGGATTTACTATACCCAAATAAATAATTATTGGGTAATATAACTAAAGACATTTCTAATTTAATATCTCGATCCTTAACTCGAGGCAATTAATTTCATTTATTACATCTAAGAAATAATTATTTGAATCATAATAATTAAGAGGTTTTATAATTGAATATTCTAAATTTCTAAGTCAACATATTTATATAATTTCCTATAGGTCGGGACAATCTTAATTAATATGCTAAGTATGCTTCATAATAAATTCAATTATTAAGACTTAAAGTCTAGCTAGATGATTATAAATTAATTATCTACATTAATTACTACCTTTATTCTTTGACTTGATCCAACTAAATAAATTATATCTTATTAATAGTCCATTTAAATAATTTATTAAGCCCATAATATAAATTGGGTTAGCCAATTTCCTACATATATTTTCAGCCCAATAATATGCCAAATTGATCACTCTCATAAATTCTATTAGTTCATAGGGTAATTTAAATTAGCCCACATTAATTCATAAGATAGCCCATAAATTAATTGTTTAGGTCCATTAGTAACCTGGGCCCACTTAACCAATTATGTCGGCCCATTTGATTTATCCATTTCAGCCCATACAGATTTAATTCTCGGCCCATAATTTAGTAGTTTGGCCCAACAGAAATAAATACTTGGCCCGTAACCCTGCCCATAACCCAGCCCGGGTTTTGGATTGTTCTAACCTAACACTATCCTAACCCTACTCCATCCTCACTCTTCCACCCCACAGACACAACACGCCTCCCCTTTCAATTCTGCCTCTTCTCCCTTCTATATCTCTCTCGACGCCTCTCCTCTCTCCCGGCTATCTCTCTACCTCCGTTTTTTTTCAATTCGCCGCCGGTTGTCGCCGGCGGTCATCTCTCTTTCCCGTGGCAGCTTTCTTCTCCTTCTCCCTCTTTCTTCTTTTCCTCCCTCACGCTGCTTCTTTCTCCACAGACATGCAGCAGCGCTGCCTTCGTTCCCTCGTCGCCTTGGTGGCTCTCCGACTTCGCTCATCTCTCTCCTACTCTCTCCGTGGGAGGTAGTCACGGGATCATTCATCACCGGGAGGTTACAGAACCGCGGCGAAGCAGTCATCTTCGGTGCTGCCCTGTTTGTCTGAGGCTTCTCTCCGGCGATGCAAATTTCCCCTCCCCCGTAACCTCTCTCTCTTATTTCTTTTATCGCATTTAATATCTCTTCTCCTACTCTTGATTAATCGCATGCTTTGGTGATTTATAGATTGAAGAGAGTCTTATAAGAAGTCCCAAATTCAAGGATTTCTCTACTATTCCAGTTATAATCTTCTTTCCCAAAGCATGTCTTGGTCTTGATTGATCAATCGTTCTAAGACAACGTCGATTCTATTATTATGAAATGTGCAGTTGTTGGTCTCAAATTCTGATATCCTTCTTTGAATTAATTGAGTCTTATGTGAGAATTAATTGTTTGTAAATTGGTTTCGGTGATTCGGGTCATTCGGGATTGGTTTTGAAGCTAATTTGGGACTGTCCGAGGCTTGCGGGGCTGTTCGGTTTTGTCCGGGGTGGTTCGGGGCCTATTTGAAGATGTCCGGGGTGGTTCGAGGCTGTTCGGGATGGCTCGGGTTGGTTTCGAGGCCGTCCGGAGCCATTCGAAGTGTTTCGAGGTCTGCCGGAACCGTTCGAGGCTTGATCGGAGCTGTCCGGGGCTGTCCAGAACTGTTCGCAGCCGTTCGGGGCCTGCTTGAGGCCATCCGAAGCTGTTCGGGGCTGTCCGGAACTGAAGCGGCCGTGTATTGAACTTCAATACACTAGCTAAGTCCTACTTCTTCCCTTCTCTTTATGTTTTGGTGGATTTTAGCTTGATTTATGTGGTAGTGAGCATGGTATAACATTGATAATTTTAGTTCAAACTGAGAAGGTTTATAGGATGGGAAAAACAGTTTCTATAGCACACTAAGTTCACGTTCATAGCTAACATACCAAAGTGTAAAATCTACATTCATGACTTAGTAAAAAAAAGATGTAGCTAATGAAAGTAAATGCTATAGGTAGACCCGTTTACCTTACGATTTGCTATCACTTCTCTTCTCCTGTTTCTTTTTCTTTAAGTCACCAATTCGGCAGCGTTTTGGTATGAATTTAGTGAGGTGTAAATAAAATGTGAAGAGCTTACCCTTTATATAGAATAACGAGAGTTTGGTTTTCTTCTTCTTCCCTTTTTTTTTCATCACTGGCTGCATACAGGTTATCCTCTTCTAGAGTGGATGGAACGTTTCCGAACACAGTGAAGTGAAGTGAAATGAAATGGCGTGGGTGGCAGCTCTGCTCCTATCTCTTCAGCCGCCTACTATTGCAGCCTATACTCTAAAATTCTCTTATCTAATTTGTACTGCAGGCTTTTATCCTCTTTACCTCCATCATCAGATTTGGTTTATGTAATCCAATTGCTATATCTATTTGACAGACTTTACTATTATTTTTTTTTTTTGTACTTGTATTATACATTACGTATACTATTAATACTTGTACTTGTATTATACATTACGTACTTGTCTATCTGATACACACATGCAATTTATAACCAAGTTGACATGCTATGAAACTTATACTATTAATACACCCTTAATGAAACTAATACTATTAATACTAAGTAATAAATTAAATAAATAAGTAAATAAAATACGATGGAGATTATTATCACACTAACCTTTCACCTATGATAAGATTATAATTGAAATGAGTTAAATTTAAATAATGTAGGGATTAACAGGGTCAATTTGCTGACTGATTTTCCAAATCATATAAATTTTATTAAACACAAGACATTTGATACGTAATAGTTCTAACAAAAAGAACGAGTCATTACATCCTACCCCTCTAACTAAAAATTTCATCCCAAAATTTGCATATTCTCATCGAACAGTGCGGGGTATTTTTCTCGCATCTTTTCTTCGAGTTCCCATGTGGCTTCTTCTTGCCCATGGTGCCTCCATAACACCTTTACTAGCTTTATTGAGTTGGTTCGAAGCTGTTGAACTTTCTCATCTAAAATAGCTTCGGGTTTCTCTTCATAACTCAAGTCGGGGTTAAGAATCATCTCTTCTTGGTGAATAACGTGTTTTGGGTCAAACACGTATTTCCTGAGTTGAGATACGTGGAAAACGTTATGCACGTTCCCAAAGCTCGACGGTAACGCCAGTCGGTACGCTACCGACCCTATTCTTTCCAGGATTTCATAGGGTCCTACGAAACGGGGTCTCAATTTACCCTTAACACCGAATCTAATGATTCCTTTAGATGGAGATACTTTCAAGAAAACTTTATCTCCCACCTCAAATTGTAGTTCAGTCCTGCAGGTGTCGGCATATGATTTCTGTCTGTCTTGAGCTTCCTTGATTCTTCCTCGGATTTGACAAACAATTTCGATCATTTCGCTAACAGAATCAGGACCTACTATTGTTCTCTCGCCGACTTCATCCCAATAGAGTGGCGATCTACACTTTCTCCCATATAGAGCCTCGTACGGTGCCATTTCTATGGTTGCCTGATAGCTGTTATTGTAGGCAAACTCGATAAGTGGTAATATTGGTTCCCAACTTCCACCTCTGTCGAGGACTACGGTTCTCAACATGTCTTCTAAAGTTTGAATTGTTCTTTCTGATTGTCCGTCGGTCTGTGGGTGGAAAGCGGTACTGAAGTTCAGTCTCGTTCCTAATTCCTTTTGCAGGCTTATCCAGAATCTGGATGTAAATTTTGAGTCTCGATCGAAGGTGATCGATACTGGTACGCCATGGAGACGTATAATCTCACGAACGTACAGTTGGGCTAACTTATCTGATCCATAGGTGATCATTATTGGTAGGAAGTGAGCACATTTCGTGAGTCTGTCCACAATTACCCAGATAGCAGTGTTTCCACGCTTGGATTTGGGTAATCCGGTCACGAAATCCATAGCGATGTGCTCCCACTTCCATTCCGGGATTTCTAAAGGTTGTAGCTTCCCATAGGGTCGCTGGTGTAGTGCTTTGACTTGCTGACAAGCTAGACATCTTTCCACGAAGGATGCTATGTCTCGTTTCATCCCGTCCCACCAGAATTTCCTCTTCAGGTCACGGTGCATCTTTGTACTCCCGGGGTGAGCGGTGTAGGGAGTATCATGAGCTTCACTCATGATTATCTCCTTAATTTCTGGATCCTTCGGAATACATAGCCTTCCCTCGAAAGTGATGGCATTATCGGCTCCTTTTCGATAATTCGGGGTTTCGTTCTTTCTCACCTTGAGTTTTATCCTTTCTAAAGCCTCGTCCGTTCTTTGTGCCTCCAGAATCCTATTCCGTAAGTCAGGCTCGACTACTAGAGTAGCAAGGATTCCTTCTACGGTCTCGGGAGGTGGTAGAACTTCTAAGTTCATTTTGCTGAACTCTTTTATGAGTTCCGCCTCCTCGAGTGAGAAGATAAGCCAGTTTCGAAGATGTTTTACGACTCAAGGCGTCGGCTACTACGTTAGCCTTACCAGGATGGTAGTTTATACCGCAGTCGTAATCCTTTACTAGTTCCAGCCATCTCCTCTGTCTCATGTTGAGATCCTTCTGCTCGAAGAAATATTTGAGGCTTTTATGATCTGTGAAAATCTCGCACCGAACTCCGTAGAGGTGGTGCCTCCAGATTTTTAAGGCGTGTACAACGACAGCTAACTCCAGATCGTGGGTAGGGTAATTGAGCTCGTGTGGTCTGAGCTGTCGGGATGCATAAGCTATCACCTTCCCATATTGCATCAGTACACACCCTAACCCGATCTTGGACGCGTCGGTGTAGACTACGTACTCCTTGTGGGGTTCTGGGACTGCGAGCACAGGAGCAATGGTCAATTTCTCCTTTAGCAGTTGGAAGCTAGTCTCGCATTCTGGCGACCACTTGAATTTGATCCCTTTCTAGAGGAGTTGGGTCATCGGTCTAGCTATTTTGGAAAATCCCTCGATAAACCTCCGATAGTACCCTGCCAACCCTAAGAAACTTCTGATTTCATTAGGATTTGTGGGTGCTTTCCATCCTTGTACTGCTTCCACCTTAGCGGGGTCTACTTTGATCCCTTCAGATGACACTATGTGTCCGAGAAAAGTCACTTCGTTCAGCCAAAATTCGCACTTACTGAATTTGGCGTAAAGTTTCTCATTTCTAAGAGCCTCTAAGGTGATTCTTAGATGATTCTCGTGTTCCTCTCTACTTTTCGAGTAGATTAGAACATCATATATAAATACCAAGACAAATTTGTCGAGGTAAGGATGGAACATACGGTTCATCAAGTCCATGAACACCGCAGGTGCATTGGTGAGTCCGAATGGCATTACTACAAACTCGTAGTGGCCGTATCGGGTTCGAAACGCTGTCTTAGGAACATCTTCATTCCTAATCTTCAGCTGGTGATAACCCGATCTCAGATCAATCTTCGAAAAGGCGCTTGCTCCCTTCAACTGGTCGAACAAGTCGTCTATTCTAGGTAATGGGTATCGGTTCTTCAAGGTCATCTTATTCAGGCCTTGGTAATCTATACACATCCTGAGGGTTCCGTCCTTCTTCTTTACGAAGAGTACTGGAGCTCCCCAAGGTGACACGCTTGGTCTGATAAAGCCGAGATCTAATAGTTCTTGGAGTTGGATCTTGAGTTCCTCCAACTCCTTCGGCGCCATCCTATAAGGTGCCTTGGATATTGGGGCTGATCCGGGTTCTAGATCGATCGTGAACTCTAACTGTCGGCTTGGTGGAAGGCCTGGTAGTTCTTCAGGGAACACATCTGGGTATTCTCGAACAAAAGCGACGTCTTCGATTCTCCATTCTTCTTTGGCTTCTCCACTCAAGGAGACTAAGTACGCTGAGCAACCCTTCTTTACTAATTTCTCGGCTTGTAAGGCGGAGATAATCGACTTCTTTTGAATCGTGGTGATCCTATGGAAGCTCGTAGGTTACTCTCCAGGGGGTCGGAATGAGATTTGCCTCTCGTTGCAAAGGATCGTGGCATAGTTTTCAGCTAGCCAATCCATTCCTAGGATTATGTCCACGTCATTCATCGGAAGTATGCTAAGGTTGTTCACTAGCACCTTAATAGATCCTAGGTCCAGGCTCAGATTTGAGCAAGCATGAGTGATAGTCGTGATTCCTCCTAGGGGTGAAGAAACGTTCATAGATGTCTGTACCAGTTCTGACTTCAACTCTAAGTTCTCTACGCATGCTTTAGCAATGAAGGAATGAGAAGCTCCCGTATCGAAGATTGCTAACGGCTTCTTTCCTTCTTTGTGTCAATCGAAGATTTTCTTCCCAATCCCTGTTGGATGGGCATCAAAAAATGACGTGGCAAGAATACATGATGTGTAGGATGATGTCATCTGGTGGTTTGATGACTCTATCGATCTGGTGTTTCGCTGTGATCATCGATCTGGTCGGTGATCTGGTCGCTGTCTGTCACAGCAGATCGATTTCTTCTTGGCGTGAAATCTTGGCCTTCATCATATACTATTTATAGAAATGACTTCTATAGGAATAATTCCTTTACATGCTAAGTCATGTCCTAATCTGTTCTCTATCAGAATTCACTTTATATGTAGTGATCTGTTAACACGTAGAACAGTTTAACTCTAAAAAGACTAAGAGTGTTTCGAGAGATCATCATCAAAACTAGAATACATTAGGGTTCCCAAAAATTTCCCCCTTTTTGATGATGTCGAAACCACACTTTACAAATATATCCTAATAACTTATTAAGAGTGATCTGGTTGGACAGCCAGGTGGATTAGATTTCGTTATTTAGGTTATAACGATTAAAGCAGTTTGTATATGTTCTGGACAATAAGAGGTTGTCATCAAAAACTCAATGAACTTCATAGATAAGGGTAAATTCAGATTACAGTTCATCACAGCAAAAATAGGAATTACAGATAGTAAAAGATATGAAAGTGAGTAACTATCTGCTCTTCTTCTTCTCTTCCTGTAGTTTCTTCATCTTGGCCCTTGTCTCGTCAGATATGAGATGTACGCTCTCATATACTCCTTCTCTTACTCTTATATAATCTGGGTCTTCAGCGTCTATCTTGTATCCTCTATTCTCAGCAAGCTGGTTGATGAAATTGAGTAGGAAGGTTTTGTCTGGAAGCTCAGTGCTAGGTATGTTAGGACATGTTCTGAATTCCCTCTCTGGGGCAGTAATTGTAACCTGGGCTTTTGCTGCTGCTGCTCTTATAGCTTCCACGAGATCTCTTGCATCATTTAAGTCCAGGTAGAGATTGAATGCCTCATTAGGTGTCCCTTCGCAGTAAGTTGGTTCTTTGAGAAAGTAGCGACACATAATGAAGCCATATCTTAGTCCTTCACATCCCTCCTTTAAGTTCTCTGGGATCCAGTTGGTCTCTCCTTCTTTAGTCTTCATTGTCCTGATAGGAGCAGATGAGAACCAACCAGTCCCAGACTTTTTCTTCCTCTTTAATGGTTGACTTGATCTGCTAGAAGATGATCTGGAAGCTTTCTATGTTGGGGCAGATGGTGGGCTGGAACGATCTGGTGCTATCTGCTGCTCAGGTTGAGCCTTTATCTTTTCATCCGAGGCACCAGATTGCCCCTTCCCCTTCTCAACAATCCCTTTTCCTTTTCCCTTCTTGGATCCTTCCCCCTTTTCGACATCATCAACATACAGATTGATGAGTGCCTTAAGGGAGGCGAGCTCCTCCTTTATCTCCTTTGTTTCTTTCTTTGACTCTAACTTCTGTGTAAGTAATGAAGTGATATTTAGGTTAGAGTCATCGATCTATTTCTGTAGAGAGGTTTTTGTTGTGGCCAGACTGGCAGTGAAGTTCTCTTGCTCCTCCTTTATCACTCCAATCTCATCAAAGAATGCTTCAATCAAGGCCTTTGTGGGATAGCGCAGTTCGCTCATCTTTCTGGCCACAAAATCTTTCCCATCTGTTTCAAATTTTCTGAACATCGCTCTGGTTTCTGAGTTAGTAGCCTTGATCACTTCACCAGCAATGCCATATGTCTGCTCCTTGATAATGGCATGGACCATGTCCTTCTCTTTCTTTGCAAATTCAGTAACAATCTTGTACATTTCATTGATTTTAAGCTCCTTGGTTACTAGAGTCTGATCGATCTGTGCCTTCCTCTCCTCTGCAGCAGATCGATCATCGTCCATCTTCTTGCTCAGCTCTTCTAGTTTCATTCTGCACACTCTTCTCAAGTCTGAGTCAACCTGGTCAACATGGGATTTCAGATGGTTGTTGAACTCAGTGAGAATGCGAGTGGCCTGGTCTTGGACTGTGGAGAGCGTCCCATACATAAACTTGTCAACTTTGTTGGAGATCAGATCCTTCACTTGTTCATTGGATAGTCATTGATGCTGGGTCATCAATATATCCTCTAAATTTGTCATCTCCACAAACTCATCCATTTTTGCTGCGACAGCAGGGGTGTAGATATTGTCTGTAAGCTTTCCTCCCACCCTATGTCTAGCCGGCTCATGCTCCTCTTGTGGATAATTGACCACTGCTATCTGAATCTTGCTTTTCTTTGCTGGTTCCCCCTCAGCCTGTGCAGTGGTCTCCACAATCTGCTCTCCAGCATCAGCCATGTGCTGATTTGGTTCTGTTATTGCTGCACCCGGTTGGTGAGCATCAGTAAGTTCATCTTCAACTCTTTCAACTTCTTCAACTACTTCCTCATCAGTCACACTATCAAAGAATTGCAGCATTCCAGCTTTCTCATATATAGATCTTAGATCGATCTTCAATTTTTGAGCTTCAAGCTGGGCTATTGCCAAGATGGCTTGTGGGTAAGTTTCTCTCGACTCTGTAATAGAGGAGACTTCAAAAATGTTTAAAAAGGTTGCTTCCTCTGCTTTGAGTGTGTCTATTGATCTGATTTTAAGCAGAGCATCAAGGACGTAGAATTCTTTGTCCTTAATGAGAAGCAGTAGTTTGACTCTCTTGGCTGCATCATAGCTCTCAGGCGTGAGCTGGATGCCTGGGAATAACTTTAGTACAACATGATCTGCTTCTGCTTCTAACAAATTAACAACTTTCTTAGCTGTTTTCTTGTCCACATCCTCTTCCGAGGATTCTCCTTCTTCTTCATCATCCTCATCGATCTGCTCCAAAGGTTCAGCAGATGATGGACTTGCAGTATGAGCGGGAGAAAAATCCTTGACCTGGCTGGGGTCCAGGGAGGAGATAGGGACAACATCTTCTGGTGGTCCCCCAACCAGTATCTCCTCTTCCTCAACTACAGCCTCCTGTTGAGGGATGGCAGTTTCTTCAACTTGGACTTCCTCCACTGGTTCAGATAATTTTTGGAGTCTTCTCCTTTTGGGCTTAGGTGGCTGGGCTGCTGTGGAGGCGTCAGTATCTACTGAGCTAGCCCTCCTGGTAAGCCTCTTGGAGGGGGTTCTTTCAGTTGGTTTCTCTTTTGTTGCCTTGGATTTTGTGGATTTCTCTGCAGGGGCAGATGGTAGAACCCAGATGGGGTTAGAACTACCCATCTCCATCAGAGCGTTAACAAACGCGGGGTCTGTTACCCTTGCAATCAAATTTGCAGAAATGCCCATGGACATTTCAATTTGGTGCTGGTCCTTTGGGAACCTCAGTCTATCATTGAACTCCACAACTGAGTCCCATTTATGCTGGTTGATGAACATTTCCAGCATGTAACTTATCATGGTTGAGTGTCTCGGACTGCTTCTTCTCACCTCAATTCCAGGGCTGGCTCCCTTCACAAATGTGATCATCTTAGCCTCCTTTGCCAAGAGATCAAAAAGTATTCTGCTCCCATTCACAGGTAGATTTAGCACAACAGCGGCTAGAATCTTGAATTTTTCAGGAGTCACCTGGTCGTAGGAACCATTGTAGTTCATGAATATTCGTTGGACGAATTCGAAGACAATCTTGAATTCGGGTGCTAGCAGTGCCCTGTTGAACATCTTGTTCGTATAACGAAGGGGCACTACCATTACAATCTCAATTGCGTCATGCAGTTGTTCTTCGCTGATATCTCCCAGATTGAAACCTTCATCCTTCAACTTGTAAACATTGTAGATAATGTTTAATACGTTGTATGTGGTGTTGCTGATGGTATTGCCTTTGCTAACCCTGATGGTAGCTTCGTTCCGGCCTTTCTCTCCTTGCCACGAGAGATAAAAGGCCGCAACTTCCTTTGGTAGAAAGTGGACAGGATGTGTAGTAATTATGTTGTGAAATCCTACAAAGAAATCAAAAACAATAGATGTGAGCACTATCCTTCCATCAATGAAGTATAAGTGCCCAATAGCAGTTTACAGATTATTGAATTCTATACAACAGTATAGGTGCTCATGCAGAATAAAACTCAAAGCATTCAAGATATAGAGCAATTAAAAGAAAACTCATAGATTAAAACCTTTGCAACGTCTAACAAGGTCGAAGGCCTTGTCCAGTTTGTTAAACCCGAAGGTATCAAGAACAGCATAAAGATCTTGATGAATATATGGTTTCAGAAAGTTCACTTGCTCAAGAAATAGAGAAGATTTGGGTGCCATATTGGTAAAAACAGATAGGTTTTTGAAGATTGAGAGAGTTTGGAAAGGAGAATATTTCGCTAAGTGTTTAAGGAAGAAGAACAGTGTATGTATGTGATAGACGAACCGCCTTATCAAAATGTATATATAGATAGATAAGCTATAAGAAAGAGTAATATTTTAATTGATTTTCTTCCCTTTTTCAGCTTTTCCCGCCTCTTGAGTTATAGGCTTAAGATCTATTATCTTCTCTTTTCTGCGTTTGATACACGCGCTTGATCCAACGGCTGTAGTGAGGCGCGTGTTTGGTACACCTGTTGATTTTCTTCCTTTTTCTTGGTTTGGTAAAAATCTCCTCGATCACGTTTCCTAAACACTGTACTTAATCATCAAAAATAAAAGATTTGTTATATTTATGTTAGGATTAGATATAAGAAATATGACATAATCGCCGTATCTTATTGACTTTCCCCCTTGACCAAGTAATGGGGATATTAATAAAAGGATTTAATTAATATCCACGTGGCATCTAGTTATCTGGTCCAGACCGATCTCCTTCATAGTGAACTGTTGTCAGCATTATCGATCTATTTATGCCACTTTCAACTTTGGACATTAACCTTGTATGATGACCTTGTTAATAATTCCCGGTTGGAATTTAATCAATCTGTTTATTATTACCTCCTATTTGATGATCTGGTGTCAATTCCCAGTTGGAATTTTCATGGACTGTTTTCTATCAATCTGGTCTATATCAATCTGGTTCTAATTCCCTGTTGGAATATTGAACTTGATTTGATCTAAGTCAATCTGGTCCTTTCTTCAAGATTTAATAGTCCTAATTTACCACAAAGCATCTTAAATCTTTCTTCTGGTAATGCTTTGGTAAGGATGTCAGCTCTCTGTACTTCAGTGTGTATTTTCTCGATCTGCACATGTTTTCTTTCAACATGATCTCTTATGAAATGATGTCTTACATCCACATGCTTGCATCTAGTATGATTTCTATAGCACTTGAGCTGTCACAGAAAATGGGTATCTCTTTGACATCGATCTCATAGTCTTTGAGCTGTTGTCTTAACCAGAGTATTTGTGCACAACAACTTCCAGCTGCCATATATTCAGCTTCTGTGGTTGATGTAGCAACAGATGTCTGTTTCTTTGAGAACCAAGAAACCAGTTTATTTCCTAAAAACTGACATGTACCAGATGTTGACTTTCTGTCTAGCTTGCATCCAGCATAGTCTGAATCTGTGTATCCAATTAGCTCAAAGTTGTCTTCACATGGATACCATAATCCTATATGGGTTGTTCCCTTAAGATATCTTAATATCTTCTTAGCTGCTTCCATGTGAGACTCTTTGGGATTTGCTTGATATCTTGAACATACTCCTACTGCAAATGTGATGTCAGGTCGACTAGCAGTTAGGTAGAGTAATGATCCTATGATCCCTCTGTATTGAGTGATGTTAGCTGGTTTTCCCTCTGGATCAGGATCAATTTTCCCATTGGTCTGCATTGGGATTTTCACTGGTTTACTGTCTTTGATCCCAAATTTAGTCAGCAGTTCTTGAATATATTTTTCTTGATTTATGAAGATACCATCTGGTAGTTGCTTGACCTGCAAACCTAGAAAGAAACTCATTTCGCCCATCATGGACATTTGGTACTTATTCTTCATAAGTTCAGCGAATTTATCACACAAATAAGTAGATTGGGATCCAAATATGATATCATCTACATAGATCTGTACTAAAAGGATATTCTCTTTAACTTTGATGATAAACAAAGTCTTGTCAACAGATCCTCTTTTGAATCCAGATTCTAGTAGGAATGTTGATAAGGTCTCATACCAAGCTCTAGGAGCTTGCTTTAGACCATAGACTGTTTTTGTCAGTCTGTATACTTTCTGATTTGGATCTGCTTCTTCAAATCCAGGTGGTTGTTCCACATAGACTTCTTCTTCAAGGATACCATTGAGGAAAACACTTTTGACATCCATCTGATATACCTTGAACCTTTTGTGTGTAGCATATGCTAAGAATAGCCTTATTGCTTCTAGTCTGGCTACGGGTGCAAATATTTCATCAAAATCAATGCCTTCTTGTTGATTATAGCCTTTAGCTACCAATCTGGCCTTGTTTCTGACTACTTCACCCTTCTCATCTCGTTTATTTTTGAACACCCATTTTACACCTATTACTCCTTGGTGTTTGGGTCTGTCTACGAGATACCAGACTTCATTTCTTTTGAATTCATTAAGTTCCTCTTGCATTGCTGTTATCAAATCTGCATCTTGCAATGCTTCATGAGCATCAGATGGTTCAATGCGAGAGAGATAACAGCTTAACAATGCACTTTCTCCATGCATTCTTCTTGTTTTCACCCGATCTGAAGGGTTCCCAACTATCTGTTCTGGTGGATGATCTTGTATCCATCTCCTTCTCCTGGTCATCTCTTCATCAGATATCTCAGGATCAGGTTGATCTGTTGGATCCTCAAATTCTGTGTGAACTGTTGATGAAGCTTGAAATGGATTCTCATATATTCTGTCTTCTGGATTTAGATTTCCAGATTGATCATCATCTGCAATGATTGTTTCACTGCTTTCCGTTGGTGATCTGTTTTCATCCAGTTCAGCTTGGATTGTTCCCCCTTGCTGCATTATTTCTTCAGCAATTGGTGGAGTATTGATATCTTCATCATCAATTTTTGAATTCCAGATAAGAATATCTTCAAGTAGCAGTTCATTCATCTTTCTTGTAGTCATCTGGTTCTCTGTCTGTTTATTATCTAGTGACCTGTACTCAACAATAGACTCATCAAAGACAACATGAGGTGTTACCTCCACAATATGAGAGTTCTTATTGTAGACTCGATATGCTTTACTAACATCAGAATATCCTAAGAATATTTCAGGGTCAGTTTTGCTATCAAAAGTCCTCAATTGAGATTTCCCATTATTGTGTATGTAACACAAACAGCCAAAAGTGCGAAAGTAAGAGATCTTAGGCTTTCTGTTATTTCAGATCTCATAAGGAGTCTTTCCATGTCTGAGTGTTATTGATGGTCTGTTCTGAGTATAACAGGCTGTGTAGATCGCTTCTGCCCAGAACTTCTTGGGTAGATTGGTAGCGTTTAGCATAGTACGAGCTGCTTCTTTAAGTGATCTGTTTCGCCTCTCAACAACTCCATTTTGTTGAGGTGTTCTAGCAGCTGAGGTTTGATGAGTGATTCCCATCTTGTTGCAGTATGCTTCAATCTTCTAGTTGAGAAATTCTGTTCCTCGATCTGTTCTGATAATAACTACACTCACCTCTTTTTATTTGGTGATCTTGTGTAGAAAATCAGGTAGTTTGACCAGTGTCTCTTTCTTCTTTAACAGAAAGATGACCCACGTGAACCTTGAGTAGTCATCAATGATTACTAAGGTGTATTTTCTTCCATTTATGCTTAGTGGTTTAACTGGTCCAAACAGATCCAGATGCAAAAGCTCCAGTATTCTTGATGTTGAGTGAGCTGTTTTGCTTGTAAAGGATGATCTGATTTGTTTTCCAGCTTGACAAGCATCACATATATGATCTTTATCATATACTTGATCTGGTAGCTCTTCCACTAATTTTTCTTTGGCAATCCTGTTGATTGACTTGAAGTTTAGGTGGCTTAATCTCTTATGCCATAACCAGCTTGTTTCTGATATAGTCTTGGTGACTAAGCAGGTCTCGATCTGGTTTGTCCACTGGACAATATATAGTCTATCCTGCAATTTACCGGTAAGGAGTATCTCATCTCCTTCCTTGTTCTTCACAAAACAGTTATTAGTATCAAAAACGATCTGATTACCATTGGCACATAATTGACTTACTGAAAACAGATTGTGACTAAGACCCTCAACATATGATACATTTGTGATGGTGGTCTTGCCAACTTTGATGTTTCCATATCCTCTGGTGTATCCTTTTGAGTTACATCCAAAGGTGACCTGAGGTCCTGGTTTTTCAATGTAATCTGATAATAGATTTTTGTCACATGTCATGTGCTTCGAACATCCACTATCTATTATCCAGATTGCTCCTCTAGCTATCTTGTTCCTTCTTGCAGTCTTCTGGTCCTGCAATTAATTAAACTTAGCTACCCTTCAACGTTTGGGTGCTTGGTTATTAGCAAATATTCCCTTTCGAATCCATAATATTTTTGGGTTAGGAACAGATATATAGCAAGTTGTAATAACCCGTCCTTTTAAATTCCAAAATATATGATATTCGAACGCAATGATTATATTATATATTAATCGTTGTAGTATATTAAGGAGAGTTTCTATAAGTGAAGAAGAATTTTGGTTTAAGATGAAACCAAGGTCTTAACTATTTAGTATTAAGAGAGCTTATCATTTAATTCTTCCCAAAGGACTTATAATTATCATTATTATTATTATTAGATTAATTAGATAACTATGATAAGAACATAAGAAGATAAGAGTTTCATTAGAGTTGGGATAAATTGAGATTTAGCAAATAGTGTTGAAGTACTATCTTGTTCATTACCATTTACACTAGGGTAATCTTAAAATCTAAGTAATTGAAATGAAAACAAAACATTATATAGATGAGTACATGTATATCCATATAACGTATAGACATATATATATATATATATATACATAGAGTTATTAGATGGCAAGAGATAAGTAAAATAAAAGCCTACAGAATATATATGTACACGGCAAAGGAGAAATGGGAAGATATCCAACACTCTTACAACTTGCAAGTGTCTTATAAATAAACTAATACAAGTTGCAAAGACATAAAAATATAGAAAAGATTCCAAACATCCTATCAAGACATTACATGTCATTACCCTATAGTTCCAAGAATACAAAGTAGAGTACAAAATATAAAGACAATACAAAAAGGCATCTCAAAGGAAAGTGATAAGGCTGCAGGATCTTCAAATGGCCTATAAGAGACTAAGAATGAAGATATTATACAATAACACCATCAAACAAAAGTCAAAAAAGTAATAACAAAGGATTCCAAATCTAGAAAAGAGATTTGGACGGCTGCAAGTTGGGAGAAAGGGCAGAAAATTTCACTTCTACATCTTCTCACTGCCAAAAACCTGCAAAGGCAACTGCCAAGTCAAACCAATAGGATTTAAGGGGAGTAAACAAACTAGAGCAGTACAGGACTGCCAAGATTTTTTAGAAGCCTGCACAAGCAAAGTAAAAGCATAGGTAGTGCAGTCAAAACATGATGGATAGCAGCACACTTTAATCTAAGGGTCATAAACCCTATTAAGACTCATTACTTACCCTATAAAAGGAACTACACTCTTAACTTAAAAACACCCCAGAAAAATACATACAGACCTTGAGGAAGTGCTGCTCGAATTTCATCTCAGAAAGAACTCACAAAGGTAATGAAATTTAGCCCTATCTCTATTTCCATCTATATCTCTTATAGTTTTAAAACATAAGCATGAAAAATACAACTATAATCTGCCCTCCTAAGTAATTCAGGAAAACAGAAAGTATACATGTATAAACTGTCTAGTTATCATTAATAAGTTTAAAAAGGATTCAGAATTCAGGCTTAGCAAACACTAGACTTATAAGATAAAGTAGACGGAAATGTAAGCTTTGAACCATTTTATCACATAACAAAGTAGGGCAGCAGCCACATTCCATTCAAGAGGAAGTAATTAAAGTCTAAGGTAAGGAATTTAAGTTCTAGTTATACATATAGTTCATAACTTCTAGAATATTAACCTATGATTATGCTTAAACTATAAACTGTACCCTGCTCTCCAAAGTAATTCATGAAGACAGAAAACGTATATAAAAGTTACCCAGATTTCATTAAGAAGTGGAAATGATCTAAAGTTCAAGATTCAACAAAGCTCTAACTTAAGACATAAAGAATACCAAGGCTTGATACTTAGAACCATTTTTATTCCTAAAACAGAGTACAAAGTCCGGAACATAGAAACCAGAATTTTAGCCATTCTTGATCAGAAAAGTAGAACTGAGTAGGAGTATAAATATTTTTGGCAATTAAATCTCTTATAAGACTAAATCACAAATTCAGCACTCAGCAAATGTTCAATAACATACCTACCCCAGAATAAATTGTATCAGAACAAGCATAAATTTTTCAGTTAACGAAAACAGAAAACACCTAGATAATTCAAGCATAAAACTTAGCTTAAATTTGAGGATCTGTCCGGTAAAAGGAAAAGACCAGCAGAAGCCTTAAGTTCAAACCAAGCCACCCAGCAGCCCCTCAACCCTTTCCAAACCAGAAACGAGAGAAACTTGAAGCTAGGGAGTTTTTACCTTCCTGCAGAAAACAAGAATTAGAGAAAAAGTGAATAGAGAGGAATCAGAAGTTGAGGGAGAAAGGCGACAAAAGAATTTGAAAGATAGAAGAGAAAAAAATCAGAGAGAGAAGGAAAAGATGATACCTTGGATGGAGAGGAGTCAGTCGACAGCAGCACCATGTCGAGCTCTTCGCCGTTCTGAGATATAGAGAGGGACAGAGTGTTAGAGATTGAGAAAAATTTAGAAGAATTTTTGAGAAATTTTCAGAAAGCCAATTTAATTAGAGACTAGAAACATTATAAACCAGGAAAGATAAGATTATTACCTTGAAGATAGTCGGCGACAGCTTCCCTCCGGCGAGCATGCTTGCCGTTCCACCGAGAACTGAAAAGCGGGAGTGATGATGAGGTATAGGAGAGGCAGAGGGCTGAGTCTGGGAGAGGTAGGCGAGAGAGATAGAAACGGGAAGAAGAGGCAGAGGGAAAACAGAGGGAAAGAGAGATCGAGAGAGGCGGAGAAGGAGAGAGGAATGAGGTTTCTGGAAAGATCAAAACAGATAGGGGAGGATGAAGTGCATTAGGGTAGATAATTGAGTTTCTGGGCCGGGTTTGGGCCGGATACTGGGCCGGTTAGATAATCAAATGGGCCTAGGATTTAATTAATTGATTGGGCTTCTATTACATAAATTATTGGGCCGAGCTAGTAGAATTGTTGGCTTAAGTGAGTTAAAATGAGTGGGCCGAAAAATAATGAAGTGATGGGCTGGGAATTTATTTCCTGGGCCTAAAAGAATAAATCTGTATGGGCCGAAACTTTTTAAGTGAATGGGCTGACTTATTAATTATACTGGGCCTAAATAAATAAAAATAATTGGGTTGGAAATAATTAGATTGGGCCCAATTTAATCTTAAGTTAATTAATACTTAAACTAATTAAATTAATTAGTGAGTTCCCTTTAAATTATATGAACTAGTTTAAGGATTCTAATAAGATGAGACTTAATTAAATTAAGATTGTCCTTTTAATTAAGATGGAATTCCATAAATTAGTAAATCATGGAAGAAGGGATAGTGATAGATATGTAGTATGTATTAATATTTAGAGCTATTAATTTAGATAATTAAAGTCTAAGTATTAAACCAAGAAGATCCAATTTATTAGTAATTAGAATCTAAATTAAGAAAATTGATATCTCTTATTAATTAAGGATATTATTTGAGAAATAATATTCTAAGGTTATCTTAAAGGATTAGAACTTAAATGAATAATTAATTATCGAGAATTAATTATTTCATTAAGTGATAATACACTTATTGCCTTAGAGGCAAATACCGGAGTAATTGAATCAATGATTCAACACTTTATAAATAAGATTGATCGGAAGTATCAATAACTCAATTAACGAGTCGAAACAAGAATAAGAATAATATATTCTTACAGTTAAATATTTCAAATGCACTAAGGGCATTTTAACTCATACGAGATTTTTAAAGGTTCTCACGAGAAATCTGTTTCGCATTCCGAGACCAAAGCAAGTGCAATCCAAAGTTATCCAAGTAGGCTTTCTAACCTATACATCAAGGGTAGGCTTTTCTAAACTCTATAAAATTATGTGTGCCATATGCTATTTATGTTGATTTCGAAATGATTTCAAATTGAGAATGTTTCAAAGTATTGTCTTGCCGAAATGATTTATGTTTTGTATAAATGCCTATCTGATTAAGGGTACCTGGTGTAAGGATCCTGGATTCCTTGTTTAAGGATCCGAAGAATTGTAAATCGAAATAACTGTGCACATATAACCGTGAGTCATCGTTAAGGGATGGCCGGTTACAGTAAACCGGGAGTCATCTATCGGGTTGGCCGGTTCAGTGGACCGTGAGTCGTCGTAGTTGTCGACCGGTTCGGTGTCCGTAGAAGGTGGCCACCTTCTCGGTACCATAAATTACTCTCAGTACAATCAAATTACAGATAGGGCATTATACTAAAGAAATGACTGCAGTCAAAATACAGGTTTCACAAAAAGGAGTTAGTGAACGTAGGTACTTTTAAAAATAAAATCCCTACGTGTCACTCTTACGGCATTGACAATTATATATGTATGTGTGCGATTTTGGCATGTGTCTACTGAGTACAATTTGTACTCAGCCCTGCATGTATTTATAAATGTGCAGGTTGAGACGTGATGATGGGAGATGCTATGGCGGGCTTGTCGGTCTTTATTTAAAGTCTTGGGTGTCTACGTGTCTTCATACACGTAGACTTCAGTCGATCCCTATTCCGCTGCAAGAGGTTCCATTTGTTTTGTTTGACGAATGTGTCAATTCAGAGTTAAACTCTTGTTATGAACTAAGACTCAGTTATAAAATATCCTTTCGTTCGGTTAAGCCACAGTTTTCCTTTTATCCTTCATTTAATTAATTTTTTTATAGTCGCGTGTCCGGACTTCGCCACAAGGGCGGAGAACGGGGCGTGACACAAGTAATAGTGTTCCCATCATCATCAACTTTAGATAGAGAGTGAATTTCAGATGGATGGAATCTTTCTATTCCATCATTCTTCAAGTTCTTTTTACTAGGTAATGTCCTGTTGACATTCTTTGTCCTGTTGACATTTACTTTGTGAGTATGATCTGTTTCTGTGTATCGAGCTGGTTGACCTTTTGTCTGGTGGTATTGTCTGTACCCAGTCTGTTTCACCATCATCTTCTGGGGTTGATCTTTCTTGTTCTATAGATCTATTACTTGATCTGGTATTTGCTTCCTCTTTGATATGAAGTTTATGGTTCCAGAAGATTTTTCTGAGTGACCTGGATACCCTAGACCAGATGTGCCTTTTTGCTGCAAGTTGATAAGCAGCTTGGCACGTTCATCACTTTTGTAGATCATTTCTTTGCCTTTCTTTATCTTTTCTTCTGCTACATTGTTTCTGTTGATAAGGTCTTTGACCTTTGAGTTTAGTGAGTGGATCTCACTGTCTTTTCCTTTGATCTGTTCTTCCAAATCGTTTATTTTAGCGACAAATTGAGTGTTTGTTGTACTCAGTATCTGTTCAGATTTCTTCAATCTGTCATTTTCTTCTACAACTTCTCTAAACAATCTCTTGATGCTCGAATAGCTTTTGAACATCTCATTTACTTCTTCCCACGAGTAGTTAGATTGATCTTCTACTTCCTATTCCAGATCATTATCATTTGAAGAGTTTGAATTGCAAGAATTTACCTTGACTTCATCCAGACCGTTGTCTAGTCCCACATAGCATTCATCTCAGCCTTCTTCATCATTTGCAAAGAATGCTTCATCATTCTCTGATGAGCTGTCTGAAAAATGACTCGAGCTGCTTGAATCTTATTCAGCGAGCATGGCCTTGCGCTCATATTTGAGTTTTCGATCTCTTTTTGATCTTAACTCTTCTCTTTGGCTTTTGGACAAATCAGGACAGTCTGTTTTGAAGTGACCTGTTCTGCCACAACCAAAGCAGGTATAATCTGCCGAGTTAGATGATTTTGAAGATTTACCTATCTGCTATTTTGATTCATCCTTGTTATTAGATCGATCATTGTCACGTTTCTTGTAGAATTTGTTTTTGTTATCTTTATAGAACCGTCTGTATTTCTTCGATCTGATCTCCATTTTGTCCATTCGTTTGGCTATCATTGCAAACTCTTTTAGTAATTTATCATATCCATTCTCTTCATCTGGTTTGCTCTTCGCTTTGAAGGCTACTTCTTTGTCCTTCTTCGAGCTGTTTTCTACCTTTTTGGACAGATGATCTGGTCCACGAATTCTTTGTATATCACATTCATGGCCTTCAAGATGATCAAATAATGCTTCAGTAGATAGTTCATTGAAATCTGCACGAAGAGGTTGCATTGCAGCATATATCTCCCAACTAGGTGGAAGTGCTCTGAGTACTTTCATGTTCTTCTCTCTTTGAGTATATTTGTTCTTATTGAACGCAGATATCTCAAGGAGGATTCCAGTGAATCTCATCTTCATTTTCTCAATGGTCTCGCCTGGTTTCATTTTGAATTCATCGTATTTATTGCAGGCAAAAGATAGCTTGTTCTCAATCATGACTTCAGATCCTAGACACAAGTCTCTTAGGGCTTCCCACATCTCTTTGGCAGTATCCAGATCTTGGATTTTGGCCAGATGTACCCCTTTGCTAGATATGATCCCTTTAGCAAAGTCATCCAGATTGGCTTCGCGACGTTCCTCTGCAGTATATTTCCTTGGATCTATAGGAACAATCTGTGTAGTTACTCCAGTTGAGTTGGTTACAGTCACTTCTTCAGTGATCTGTAGTGGCCCATCTTCGATAACTTTCCACATCAGATAGTGATGGGCTTTGAGTGCCATTTTGATTCTGAAGCTCCATTCTCTATATCCTTGAATGGAGAATTCTTCACAGGCCCTAACAACAGATGATTCCATAGCAGATAGTATGCACGTGAATGAAAAGGTTTTCCTATATCTATTCAAGTTCACCACGCAGGTTTTAACCCTGTGAAACAAAACAATGGTCGTTTGAACCACTGCTCTGATACCACTTGTTGGTCCTGAAAGAGCAAGGTTTGGTGTATGGGGGGGAATACACCAAATACAAACTTTTCAGTTAACTTGTTAAATTATTAGAGAGATCAAGCTATTCTTAAGGAAGAAATTGCTCGACAGATGACTAACTAGATTGATCACCAGATCAATATCAGATCAGTCCAAGCAGATGGCTCTCTAGTGTAAACACTTAGACAATAATAAGAGTGATCTTATTATTTTCGAAGTATTGTGTGTGCGGAAATATGGTGGATTTAATGAGTGCTCTTATTTAGAAAACCTTTAGGATTAATCAGATCGTTAAGCAGATTAATTGAGATGTAGATTATATGATAGTGCAGATGGTTAGAATAATAAACAACTGAAAGTAAATATGCAGAAATGTAAAGAACACAGTTGTTTAACGTGGTTCGGGAAAACCCTACGTCCACGATCTGGTCAAAACTAGACCAGATTATCCACTACTAGGATACTCTGCTTCTTTATATTCGTGGAGAACGAGTCACAAGTATCAATCAAAGCTAGAGAGATACTTATGCACGAAATAAGGGTCGTGTCCCTTTACAACAGATTACCTCTACGTTACCACTAGAAAACTACTAGCTAGCAGGGTGATCTCCTTTCTCTCGATAAGACAGACTTGAATCGAGGTTGGGTTGGTGTGATGTAGAATCACAGGTTGCTTAAAGCTCTTAGTCTGATTTAGAGATTGAATGCTTTGAGAGTATGTTGTCAATGTAGCTCGCGCGCTTTTTTTCTCCAGACCTTGAACTTTAAATATATAGGCATTGAATTAAAATTCTAGCCGTTGTTGATTGGCGTGAGATTGATTGTAGATTGTCAATCAATGATATCCATCATATCTATTCTTGCCATGTAGAAAACGTTGACTCAATCTTCAAGGTATGGAAAGCAGATTGCTAACGGCTTCTTTCCTTCTTTGTGTCAATCGAAGATTTTCTTCCCAATCCCTGTTGGATGGGCTTCAAAAAATGACATGGCAAGAATACATGATGTGTAGGATGATGTCATCTGGTGGTTTGATGACTCTATCGATCTGGTGTTTCGCTGTGATCATCGATCTGGTCGGTGATCTAGTCGCTGTCTGTCACAGCAGATAGATTTCTTCTTGGCGTGAAATCTTGGCCTTCATCCTATACTATTTATAGAAATGACTTCTATAGGAATAATTCCTTTACATGCTAAGTCATCTCCTAATCTGTTCTCTATCATAATTCACTTTATATGTAGTGATCTGTTAACACGTAGAACAGTTTAACTCTAAAAAGACTAAGTGTGTTTCGAGAGATCATCATCACAACTATAATACATTAGGGTTCCCAACACGCAGCTGTGACCAAGAAGATTCTTAAGAAGGGTATCCAAGGCCCTCTTTCTGAAGATTTCATTTTTGACAATGTTTTTACACCAAACACAGCTCCACCTGGGTACAAACCATTTTCTATCCAAGAATTATTCACTCTCTCTCCACCTGCTGTCACATACCAGAACGTGAAACAGATTGTTCGCGGCCAAGTTAGCGAAGACGTCACTAATCTTGCGCTAGTTGTTCATGATGTTGGTAACACTGCCTTCACTTCATTGGGTTCCCAAACCCATGGCCGAGTTACCTCTCTCTCCACCAAGCTCTCTACATAATAGAATGCTGCCTTGGAAACACTGAACAAGATGATTGTCGATCTGCGTGCACAGCTCGACAATTAGAAAACACAAATTGAAGAGTTACAGAAGCTTTTGAAGGACCCTGTTGAGGGCGTACTTGCTAAAGCATCCGCAGAAGTTTTCAAACAGATTTCCAACTTTGAGCTTACCAGATTTGATGTAGAAGTGAAAAGACTTGTCCCACTTGCTGCCAAGGAGTTGCATTTTACCAGTGAAAATGAAGTTGAAGAAATCAAGGGAATGTTTGAGAGTGTTCAACAGACAACTACACAACATACCAATGATTTGCTCAATGCAAATTTTGTACATGAGAAGAAGCATAAGGAGATGGACCAGAATATCACAGTTCTGCTTACACATAAGATGGATTCAAAAGACGAATTTTAAAAGATCAAAGAGGACATCCAATCCTTCAAGACTGCAACCGCTCCCCTTTTTGATGTTGTTGAAAAGGGGGAAATGATTGGCAAAGAAGGTAAAAAGATTGCCAAAGGCAGGGATAAGAAAGAGATTGCACTTGCTGCTGAGCCACAGAAGATAGCGAGGACTAGAACACAAGCTGCAACAGAGAAGAAAAAGGAGAATAAAGTGATAAGGATATAGGTCAAGGATGTACCTGCCGCAGAAGCAATTCCCCCACAAATAATTGATATGGGAATTGCAAAGGATGCAGAGAAGAAACAAAAACAACCTGAAGCACGAGGACCCATAATAATGCACGGTCAATCTAGTGCAACACATGTATCCGTGCCTTTTGGTGGCCAAGGGATCGTAATAGAGAAATCCCCTGCGTCAAACCTAGTTCAACTACCTACCACAAATCTTGTTCTTACAACAACAAAACAAACCATGATTGAATCAGCGCATGAAATCTTAAGTGAAGAGCAGAAGGTTATATAGGAAGCTGAACTTGCTGAAATAAAGACAACTGCTGAGAATGCCTAGAAGCTACTAAATGCTGCTACAACGGATGAAGTTTCTGCTGCACAAAGGCAGAACTTTTTGGATAAGGAGACAAAACTTAAGAGGCAAGAATGAGCTAAGGTTGAACGAGCTAAGCAAAGAGCAGAAGCCCATTTAGAAACTGGTGAAGAATTGGCCTTGCGAAGGAGACATGATCATGGAATGACCATGAAGAAAGGGAGATTCGTCAAGCTTAGGTTCATATCTTCAAATATGACGGCCGCTGACAAATGGGTCCCAAGTTATCTTCTGAATCTTTGTGACAGAATCAAAGAGTGCTTCATAGAGGAATACTACTTTCTAAATCAAGTGAATCCACAGTTGGCTAGGATGAGCGACAAAGATGCCTTCAAGCTGTATCTTGAAAAATTCTATGACCAGAAGGCATCATTAGAACTAAGGAGAGCAGCAGCAGCTAACAAAATCATTCTCACACCACCACCAAGAAAGATCTTTCCTTCGCCCATGCTTTCAGGGGGAAGATTTTTCTGACATGGCGTCCATCCGTTTGTACATCAATGAAACAACAACATATTACGGATTTGGGATGACCATGAATGACCAAACTTACAAACTCATCAATGAAGACATGTTTGCCAAGCACGGTTTGAAGACTGAGGAAGAACAGAAAATGGAGATAGAAGCAACACAGGAGGACAAGCAGATGAATGGAGCAGAACATGAATAGGAACATATTTTGTAACAATATGTTTTAACCTTATCTAATTTTGTTTGTTTTACTTTTGTAATCTTCAAACAACCAATATAATGAAAAACAGATTTTATGGATTGTACAATGATGACAATCACTCTTTGTCCAAGCTCTGCCTACTTTATGCTTCCTGTTATTCTAAATAACATTTATTTGTTTAAATGTTTAAAAATTAACTTATATCTTTGTTGCTTCTGTTAATCCCTTCTATATAATAACTTTATGTAAAGTGTAGTTTCAACATCATCAAAAAGAGAGAAATTGTTGGGAACCCCGTGTAATAGTTTTGATGATGGTTATCGAAACACCCACTTAGATTTTATTTAAGTGTTTTACCATCACAGAACATAGTGTGTTCTATGTATGGAGTTGATCTAGTTCTGTAAATATATTAAGATCTTTATTAAGATCTGTCTATAAGAGATAAACTTAGACTTAAGTTTTATTTGTTTGTTAGATTACAGATTAACATGTAAAAGAACAGAACGTGAGTCACGTACTGGCCCTATCTCAATCAGTATTAAGTCTTTATTGAGATGCTGCAATGGAAAGAACAGAACATGAATCATGTTCTGTATCTATAAAGCATCGTACTTAGACTTGTTCTAGAGTACATTCAAGACACCGAATGAATGAATCATTTGTTTTATAACACAGAACGTAGAAAATGTTATGTCCAGATACTATCTAACAATGAAGTATCCAAATCACAGAAGGTGATTTAACAGATCATTGAATGATCTGTTCAGCACACAGAACTTGAGGTGTTATGTGAGATGCTTAAGAACAGATGTTCTGCCTAAATGGATCATCTGCTTCTTTATACGCTTTGGTCCCACGTAGGCTTCGTTCTCATATACTTATTCTGATAAAGATATTTGAATATTGGAAATTGCAGTCATACCCTAAATGGTATCAAAGGACGCATTACTGGCAAGGAGTACAATTCAACGGCTAGTTCGTGCGCCTAAAGCATTCCAACGGCTAGTTCTTGAATCGAACACTATAAATACTCCTTCAAGGATTCTACATCATTTATTGGATTAAAAAGCGCTTAAACTCTGCAGAATTTCAAGCTCTCGAACAAAAAGATTTTACAAGGATAACAGAAGGAATTTCAGCAGGCAACAAAAAGACAAGACTGACCAGTCTGACCAGGTAAAGTTAACGAATATTCCTAGGGACAATCTTTATGATGTCACTGACGAGCCCTTTTTTGTGCTTTTTTATGTCGTGTCTTACGTCTAGATCGAGTCATTTTCCTTTACTTTGTATCTTATTTTATGTCTGGGAGGACACGAGTCTGGGGTGGCAGGATACAGGCTAAGATTGTAGGTCATCTCAAGAAAGGAGCAAGTTTGCACATGAAGCATCTTGGCAGTCTGAAGCTCAAGACAATGTACCGCTCGAGATCACACTGCAGTCGTTGGGATCAAGGAGAACACCATGGACAAGACAATGAGGAAGGTGGAAGCAACTACCAAATTGATAATACTAACTCCTACAATGTTAAATTAAACTTGTTTCAATTTAAATCTCATTATAAATGAGAGCTTAAAAGAAACTAAAATATTGTTGCTTAGTCTTGAGAATCTTTATTTCTAACTAGCCTAAGTGAGTTTATTATTATTATTATGATTTTACTATTAGAAAGGTACTCTATTTATTAATAATAGAGCATATCAACATTTATATATATATATATATGTATATACACTATACGTATGAATACTCATTTAGATGAGAAATCATAAACCAACTGAAATGAAGTGAAAGAATGGCAGACTACCATCAAGAATGTCATTAGCAATTCAGTCTAAGTAATTATATATATATAACGGTACAACAAATCAGAATAGTACAACAAAATCCTCGTATAATAAATAGATAAATAGAGTGTGAAGATGAGCTTTACACAAAGGAAATAGAATTTACAGTGCCTCATTTCAGTTAAAACCCACAAGACAAAACAACTAAAGACTAAAGTGGTACAAGTAATGAGATAATCAGATTATCAATCAAGGTGTTTGAGCACTTGGCTCGATGATGGTTGGCAGCTGGGAGAAAGAAGGACAGAGCAGCTGCCACTTCACTTCACTTCACTCCACTCCACTTGTCTATGCTACACAATCAAGGAGGATAAGTAGTACATGAGTTCCGAATCACCAAAGGATAAAGCCAATTAGAGAGACATCATATAGAAGTTTATTGACTAAAATCAAGACCCTTGTTCCCCTATATAAGGAGTAAATTTTTAACACTTAATTACACCTCATTTAACTCACACAAAATTGCTGCCAAATTGGAGAGGAGCAAGAAGTGCATATCTATCAGAGAAGGAGTAGTTGAAGTTCTAAAGGTAATGAACTCTCAACCTCTAGCAAATTAATGTTCATACCTCTTTAATGATTCAACTTCAAACATCTATAACTCATTGCCCCACTATATAACTCTTACTTACAGAAAAAAAATATAACACATACAAGGCATAACATGACTTGAACTTAAATGCTTAAAACTTTGAACTTAGGTGTTGTGATTCTGAACTTAGATGAACATGGCCCTTAACGTAAGGTAAACACAGTTTTAGATTATTAGTTTTGATGCTAGATATGAAACTAAGACTGTTGGCACCCAACAGATAATAATAACAATGATAACAAAAAAAAGCAAGACTTAGCTGTTGTATTGAAGCTCGGTATACAACCACCTCAAACTCGAACCATCCCAGCCCCAAACGGCTCCGAACCAGCCCCAAATAGCTTCGAACGGCTCCGAACTAGCCCCGAATCACCCCGAACAGCCCCGAAACAACCCCGAATCACCCCGAAACTAATCTGAAAATATAGATTTCTCTTAAGACTCATTTAATTCATAAAAATCAGAATAAGAAACTAACAATAGTTATAACACATTCAGAATATTAGAACTTGAGGTTTGTCACAATAAATAACCAAACAAAAATTAAACTGAAACTATGAAGACTTGGACTCCAGCCCCTAAAAAAATGACATGCACAAACAATGTAAAACATACAATGAAAATAAGTAAAAGAGCAAGAGGAAAGAGATTTACCTCAAGAGCAGTGTCGAACGGCAGTGGCAGCGAAGTGGTGATGTCGGGCAACGGAGGTTGTTCCACTGCTGTTTGCACCGACAGTGAGCTAACTCGAGGCGAGGAGGAGTGATTCGTAGAAGGTCTCACCTCCGACGAGCGAGTGGCCACGGGGCAGGCACTGAAGAGGTGGCGAGGCAGTGGCAAGGAGCTCCAGGAAAGGATCCCTGCCTGTAACCAGCCGAGGAAAAACTCGTTGGAGAGAAGCCTCGGACGAGCAAAATAGCGGCGGCGACGCAGAGTTGTATTGCCGAAGAAGAAGAAAAGAGCGAGCGGTGACGAGCGGCGGCGACGTGGCTATGGACGGAGCTGCACGAACGGAAACTTCGAAGAAGGAGAGAAAGCTGTCGAGCGACGTGAGAAGAGAGAAGTGACGCAGGGAGAGTGAGATCGCCAAGAGAGAGGTTACGGGGGAGGAGAGTTGCACTGCCGGGGAAGGGAGTCGAACGCTGGTGATGTGAGCAGCGGAGATGAGAGGTGAAGGAGAGGGGATGAAGGTGAGCGGCGGAGTGTTTGAAGAGAATAGGGTAAGCACTAAGTTTAGTCTAGGATTTAAAAATAGAAGAGTGTAGAAGATGGGTCGGGTTACAGGTTGGGTACTGGGCCGGGTCAGACTTAATAGTTGGGCTAAGAATTTAAAAATAGATGGGCCGAGAATTAAAATCGAATGGGCCGATTGAGTATACTTAACTGGGTTAAATTAAATAATGGGAAAAAGACGGGCCGGTCCATTATGACCAAATGTTGGGCAAAAAAAACCATCAAAAAAACTTATTATTGTAGAGGCCCAAATTACAAGTGAATGGACAAAAAAGTACTCCCTCCTTCTTCCCCCTCTCTCTCTCTCACTCAGCCGCACCCTCTAGAATGGAAACTCCCAGATCACTCAAAAAATTTCTTCCCCCCTCTCTCTCTCTCACTCAGCCGCACCCTCTCTCGGTATCTCATTCACTGCCGCCTTCTCTTTCCCTCCAGTCCGCCGTCGCTGGACATGCTATCCGGCCACCGCAGCCTCGTCGCCGCCCACGCTGCGACAGATCTGCCCTCTTCAAGCTGCCGCCCACACCGTGATAGATCTGTTCCTCTTCAACACGCCATGATTGCTGCCTTCGCCGCTGCGGCGCCGCGCCTCATCCTCCGACGCTACCGCTAGCCAGCGAGGCGGCGCAGATCTCCCCCTGCCCTCTATTGCGCAGATCTGCCCCTGCCCTCTAATATGTATATGTTTGTTGTAGGCAAGGAGAAATCCCATAGAAATCTCCTTCAACTTGAGGTTTCTCAATTACAAGCAGCAACGCAAGCAGATTCCATTCATTAATTGGGTGATAATGGTTTTAGCACAGAATTTAGTCGCAAGCTTTCTTCAATGGTGCATTTAATGCAGTGGTTCATTACTTATGTGCTGATGGTTCATTATGTCTGATGTAATGGTTCATGTCATCAAGCTAGATGGTTCATTACCTCTATATTGATGGTTCACTATGTCTGATGTAATGGTTCATGACATCAAGCTAGATGGTTCATTACATCTGTTCTTATGGTTCACAATGTCTGATGTAATGGTTCATGTCATCAAGCTAGATGGTTCATTACCTCTGTTCTTATGGTTAACAATGTCTGATGTAATGGTTCATGTCATCAAGTTAGATGGTTCATTACCTCTACTGATGGTTCATTATGCATCTCTCTCTCTCTCTCTTTCTCTCTCTCCCTCTGCCACCACCCTTTGTCTCGTTGTCGTTGCCGCCGGTCGCCACCACCGGCCGCCAGTCACCGGCAACAGCTACTGGTAGCCGGTCGCCGGATTCCGCCGCCGGTCACCGGCCGCCGGCAGCAGCAGTTGGCCGCCGGCAACCGCCGCCGGTCGCCGGAGACCGGCACCGGATTCCGCCGCCGGTCTCCGGCCGCCGCCGCCATCACTGCCACTACCTGTATGTCACCACACCCTTAAAAAAATAATTAATTAGTTAATAAGGGTAAAATAGGGAACACCCTTAATATATTTGGATTTTTTGAACAAAAGTGCATTAGAATGGACCTATTTGACAATGAGAAAAAATGGTGGTTTTTTTTGCCTACAAGTTCACCCAGGTGGACCTTAGAGATATTAATCCTTAAATAATTGATATGGGCCTAGAAATTATTGAGATGAGTTGGGAATTTATTTCAGTTGGGCTAATAAATTTGTGAATTGGGCTGAAAGTATTACCATATGGGCTTAACCCATTTAATTATCATATGAACTAGTTATAAATTCCATTGGGTTAAAAGAAACAATTAATTTAGTTGGACTGTGTCCAAGATTATGTTTAGTATGATTGAATTTAGAGAATATTAATTAATTTAGCTAGAATTTAATCTTAATAATTGATTTAATCATAAATCATATTTAAGATATATTAATTAGGTTATTCCAACCTATAAGAATTTATAGATATTTTAACTTAAGAATTAAAAATATTCAATTAGAAATTTCTTTAATTATTATTACCCAATAATTATTACTTGGGTGTAATAAATGAAATTAGAATCTAAGGAACATAATTGATTTGAGAAATTAACGTCTCTAGACAATAAATTCAATACTCGAATAATAGTCGAGTAAAGACCGAGAATAATTCTCGAAATAATAAAGGATAATATTTCATTACACTTAGAGAATATTAGATGCACTCGGAAATTGTATCTCACTTGAGATTTATTTAAAGGTTTCGACGAGAGGTCGGATCCGCACTCCGAGAACGAAGCCAACACCAGTCGAGACTATCCAAGTAGACTTTCTTACTCTATAAAATATGTGTGTATGACTTTAGAATGAAATTAGTTGTTTTCAAACTACTGTCTTGCCATAAATGTTTCAATTTATGTATGATGTCAATCTGTTTAATTATAATCAAATTCGGGTCCCAGTAGATTAGATATCTTACTCGGACTAGTGTACAAAACGGACCATGAGTCATCTTAGCGGGTTGGCCGATCCAGTGTCCGTGTGAGGTGGCCACCTCCCCGACACATAGAACTTCAGATATGGTTGATTACAAAAGAACTTAGACTGCAGTCGAACATAGGATTTTCACGAGAAATGATTTTGGTGAACATAGGTGCTTTAGAGACAAAAATCCCTATGTTTCACTCATGATGGCTTGACAGTTATAATTGTACAAGTGCGATTTAGGCACATGTCTACTGAGTACTTTTGTACTCAGCCCTGCATGTATTTCTAAACGTGCAGGTTAAGGAATGATGAAGGAAGGGGCGCTACGTCATGCTTTTGTCGGTCTTTTAGCAGTTGACTCTTGGGGTTTCTACATGTCCCCATACATGTAGAACTTTCATCGATCCGAATAATTTTCCGCTGCTAGTTGAGATTTTTATGCGATAGACTCAAGACTCAGTCTTCTTTAATATTCATGGTTATGTATGAGTTTATGACTCAAGATATTCATATGTCAATTACGTACAATAAATTATTAGGCTAAGTAATGTGAATGATGTTCAATTCATCTTGATTCTTAAATCCCCATTCTACTCCTATTTCTTAAATCCCTCCCTTAGTCACGGTTTCCCGAATTCTACTATCCTTTATAGAGTGTGGTCGTGACATTTATTTATTGTAATTTATATTGTGTAACATGAGGAAGTAATATTACATTTTTAAACGGGGTTCTTTAAAAATTATTACATGTTGAATAATTTTTATTTTTTATCTTTAAAAAACCCTCGTATTTTCTTTAAAGGGGTCCCAAAGTCCAAATAATGAATTATTATAGACCCGACTATTTTATTTTAAAAAATCTTCTTCTCTCTTCTTTATTTTTATTTATTACTTTCGACGGAGGTTTAGTTGATAATTTTGCTTCAAAGAATATTAGAAGAAAATCTCTTTTTAAATATAAAATCAAAACTATTTGCATATTTAATTTTATAATAAGATATTATTAATATTTCGATAAAATTTAAGAACCTAATTTAATAATTAGCACGAATCATCAATATTGATTGAAATGGGTGTAACTATATTCAAAATTTTGAAAGTTATGTTTAAAATTACATTAAAATTAAATTTACCTACCATTTATATTTGTATCACAATAAAATAAATTATATTTGTATCACAATAAAATAAATTTAAAATAAAGTTTATTATGAATTTCGACCTTCTGAAATAAAAATAATAATAATTGTATTCTTATAATTTTATTATAATAGTAAGATAAAATGAACTCCTAAAAATTTGGAGCCCTAAATGACGTAATGCTCCGCCTACCATTAGGTCCAGTTATACATTTTTTTTGGAGGAAGCAAGTGCAAGATTGTAACCATTCTTATTTTTTTAAATGATTAGAAATTTGTGTGTCAATTTAATTAAAGGTATTAGATAATTGTTGCAAACTTACAATGGGGCTAAGTCAGGTTTAGATATGAAAATATATACTCCAACCAAGACAAGAAGACAATACAGTTAGTAATGTGAATGAAGTGAGAGGGCAAGCCGACCCGATCCATTAATGAATTGTGTTGGACCACTTAATTTAGATCCAGATTTAGAAGATTGGTAAATTAAATGTGGTGGCACCCACATTTACTTACTTGCTTTGCTCCAACATAGCCCAACTCACCAGGAACCCTTCCTTGTTCCCCACTCCATTTAAGGACACATTTTTATAGACATTTAGAGTCTCAATCGGTAATCGATTTTCGGGAAAAAAAATTAGTACTGAATCGTTATAGAATTGAGAATGGATAATCGAGTACCGATTATTCGATGAGTAAGTCGGTAATTGATTTTTTACTTTTAAAAAAAAAATTATCGGTACTCAAATAATCGGTATCAAACCGGTACCGAACCAAGTACCAAATTATTATACTCCTTCCGTCCACGAATATCGTTAGCATTTTGACCCAGTACTGATTTTAATGTATTGTTTTGACTTTGTGGAAAAGTGTGGTAAGTGGAATTTGGAACCCACTTGTTATTAGTTTTTAATTGGAGTGTGTGTATTGAGTGGAGTTTGGGTCTCACATGGTTTATTATTATTTGTTGAATTATGTGTATCGAATGATGTGGACTCACTTACTATAAATGGTAAGTTTCAAGTGTTAACAACATTGTGGACGGACTAAAATGACAAAACGCTAACGACATTGGTGGACGGATGAAATATTAATTATTAAAAATAAATTATTTTATATTTATTAAAAATAAATATTGTATGTTTCATAAAATATTTACCAAGTTGAATTTCAAATATATTTTTATCAAATTATAATATTTATATAAATTATTATTAGTTTAAATATTGATATTGCAGAAATATTAAAAATAAAAGAAATAGAATATTATTAAAAATTTTGAAAATTTGTTTTTAAATCAGTTTCCAGGAAGAACCGTTACCGAATCAGTTAACTAGTATAATAAATGGTCTGGTACCCAATAACTAAAAATGTACTTTTTTTATTCCGATTAATCGGTATCGTACTAATTAACACCCCTACACATTCCCATATAAATAGCCAATTTTTTTACATAAAAAGATTATTAATACATGTAATAATGTTTATAGGTAGTGAGTTGTACTCTCCCTCCTAATAAATACTTATGACATTTTTTTAACAATAAACTATTACTAATAGGGTGTTTGACTAAAATTATTTTAAATAGCTTATAAACTGTCAAGGTGTTCGGATAAATAAGCTTATAATGGTAAAGTGTTTGTCATTTTAAGTTCTTCATACGTGATTTTGTTAGGGTAAATCTGGTAATAACAAAGTATTGTAGGGTTATTTATATAATTTTGTTGCAGCTTATAAGTTAATAGAAAAAAAAAAGTTGGAGTGAACTATTTATTTTTTGAACAGCTTGTAAGCTACAAGAGCTTATTTTTACAACTTATACTCTCAAAAAATTAATGTGCTAAACACTTTCAAGTAACTTATAAGCTTTTAACAATTTATAAGCTCAGTCAAACACCCCTTAAATTTATTGTTCTAAACCTATTGTGACAAACTAAAAAGAAATGTGTTAGAGCATCCACGAGGCTCTCTAAGAGAGACTCCTCGTGGTATTTCGGTAATAAAATGGAACTTTTTTGGTGGGTCCTCAGATTTTAGAGATGTTGTGTTGTTTTCCTACAGTGTGAGGCTCTCTACTTATTTTGTATTTTATGATTTATGTATTTTTTTTTGAATATTTGTTATGAATGAAATTTATTAATTTAAATTACAAATTTAAATTAATAAATATGTAATTAAATTTTAATTTTTATATTTTTGATCTAATTAGATTAAATTGAATAAAAAATTAATCTAAATATATTAATAAAAAATGAAAATTATAATTAAAATATATTAATTAAAAACGAAAATTAAAATTACATTAATTAAAAAGAAACATTGAAATTAAAATTAAGATAATTAAAAACCTATCATAAAAATTAAAATTACAATAATTAAAAAACCTACATTAGAAATTTAAATTACAATAATTAAAATAAAATTAAACTAAAAATCAAACCTACTTTTTATTTGAGCACACATCATATTGTGTGTCTTGAATTGCTCGGGAGTCATTCTCGATGTATCCTTCATCAAAATCTTGTAATACACAATTTTAGTTTGATCTGTTGTGAAAGATTAAATTGCGTTGGAAGTCTTCGGCAAATATTCCAAGACCACACCACTACCTTCGGGAGCTTTATTCTTCCATTTTCTTTTGGCCGCCTTTGTTCCAATTGGACGTTCCTTGGGTTCGGCTCCTTAGGTTGAGTCGCTTGTGAAGCATTCGTCCATGTTATTTTTTTCCCGTTTGTTGGAGCCCATGTCGGGAATAATTAGTTAGAATTTTTGCGTGTTTCACAAAATCTTCAAACAATGACGATATTTGTACTCCACCTTTTTGGTTTGTTTTTACTCGGCCAACGCCTTGCTGTAGATGTCGCGGTCGGAGTTGTCGTTTGCCCACACATCAGAGCATCGGTTGTAAATAGCGCAAAACTCCCGAGTCGTATTTTGAATATGAGTTAAATGACACTTCAATTGTTTTACAATGCGGTCCTTCAAGCCCGTTGTCAGTTGCAGCAGTTGGTGATGCATGTCCAATACGCCTCGACTTTTTGATTGTTGCCAACGATGGGGTCTTGACTTGTGTTGAGCCAAGTTTGGCAAATGACGATGTCATCCTCCTCGGTGTAGGTCACATTGGTTTTTGTACGAGCGGGCTCTTTACATAGAGTGAGGGCAAGGGTCTCGTCTAAAGCATCGTCGAAGGAATTGTTCAAGTTGATTCCATCGAGTCCACCGGCTCCACCGGATGAAGAAAATTGTTGGGCGGATGAAGCGGTTGAAAATGTAGGAGACTGTTGTGAAGCAAATTGGGTAGAATATGGAGAAAATTTGTCGGAGAAGGGAAATTGTTGGTCGTAATAATTTTGGCCGGGATAATTTGAGTAGAAAATAGAAGAGTGTTGGATTGTGAGGGGTTGAATTGGAAGGGTGAGAAAGGTGAATTTTGGTTTACAAAATTCCCAAAATTGGACGATGAATTGTTCGAGCTTTGATTATCGGAGCTTGCACCTAGGCTCTGACTTCGGTAGAGAAACCTATTGAATTCGTCATTCATTTTTTTTTTCTAACTTGGAAGAGGTAATTTTGAAGAGATAGTTGAAAGATCGAAGAATGAAAATAGATGTGTGAAAATATGAGATTACAATAGGGTATTTATAGATGAAATTATGTATTAAAATTAAAAAAAAGAAAAAAAAATAGAAAATTGGTGGGGGCTCGGGAGTCCCCCACCCGCAACGTCAAAATCGTCGCAGCCTCCCGATGCCGCCTCCCGCAGTGGGTGCCTCACTCCGCAGATTCTCGAGGCCGCCTGCCGGCTTCTGCTCGACCGCCTCCCGCACCTCTACTGTTGCGGGTGCTCTTATGTTTAGTGTAAAGATTGAAAGATTATCAATAAAAATTAGATATTGTGTACGTGTATTAGTTTAATAATACGAAATTAATATTTAAGATAATAATTTCCGCATTCAAATTTTGTGTAACCATACATTTATAATTTAAATTTAATATAATTCAATTTTTTTAATAGTTGCGCATTGATGAGAACCTAAGTAGTAAATGGTCTTCCCTTCCCTTTCCTAGTTTCATTTCCATTCCTTTCCTCCCCTCTAAAGCCTAACCGCTCTGTTATAGTATATTCATTCTCATTCTCTCCTCCAAAATTTCTTTCCGTTTCTCTCTCTATTGAAAATCCAGGATTCAACATTCAGACTTTGTCTCCTTCCAATTCCATACATACAAAACGATCTCTTCCTCCAACTCGCCATTCAAATCCACCTACCTCCCTTACTCAACAAATCGCTACTCTAAAGCCTCCTTGCAATCAACGTCATGGAGCTGCCGGAGATGGAACCCATGGCCTCGGCTATCGGAGTATCGGTCCCCGTTCTCCGCTTCCTTCTGTGCTTCGTCGCCACGATTCCTGTCAGTTTCCTCCACCGATTCGTCCCCGGCGGCCCCACCGGCCGTCACCTCTACGCCGCTGCCACGGGTGCCGGCCTCTCTTACCTTTCATTCGGATTCTCCTCGAATCTGCATTTCATCGTGCCGATGCTCCTAGGTTACCTCTCGATGTTGCTCTGCCGAAAATACTGTGGGATTCTTACCTTCTTCCTCGCGTTTGGCTACCTCATCGGATGGTATGTTTCTCCATTGATTTCCATTTTATTTTTATTTTTTTCCTTTTAATTATTCAGTTTTCTTATTGTTGTATTGCCCTTGCTTCAAGTATGGTATTTTCCCGGTTTTATTCTTAAATGGTTGTGTTTGACTTCTTCTGCTTTGGGATGAAAAGGGTTTTGCTTACTGATGCAATTATATGCTAGGGTGTTACCTACGGTTGTGAGTTGGAAAGGAAAGGGAATATATTTAAGTGTGGAAGCGAAACTGGGATAGATACTTGCATTGCCTGCGTTCTTCTGTAGTAAGTGAAGTAAACGA
This sequence comes from Leonotis leonurus, assembly GCA_026898415.1. Lineage (NCBI taxonomy): Eukaryota > Viridiplantae > Streptophyta > Magnoliopsida > Lamiales > Lamiaceae > Leonotis > Leonotis leonurus. Next base: position 46,117 of record JAPKLX010000137.1, read on the forward strand.
ATCTATAAGAGGCTCATTTGATGAGGGTAACATTGAAGATTTCATTCGATATATAGGAGTAGATTCTTCTTAGAGATTGGACCTTTGTTTTATGTTTTGCAGTTGGAATGCAAGAAACTACTCTCTAATCTTTACAGTTGGTTTTATAGATTATTTTCTCTTTAAATCTAGCTCTACATAATTTGACAAGGCTGTAACTTGAAGTCAACGGAGTATTTCTTAAGCAAATCCCAAAATTTCTACGTTCAGCAATAGAGGAGCATCACAAAAAATGTTATTATGAATTTCCAATTTCTCTAACATGTAGTCCCTCTGTCCCATTCAAGATGACCCCCTTCATTTTTGCACGCAAACCAAGATGATCCCTTTTTTTGTTTACCCAATACAGTAAAAGCACAAAAAATTACTATAAAAGGAAATGGGCCAACTTTGTGGTACAGATAGAAATGGAAAAAAGGGTCCTATTGAATGGGACGGAGGGAGTATTAATTTGAATATTTTTATTTCTTCAGGATCAAACAGTTTCGGTATTGGTGCATAGCTTTTAGTTTATCTTGTCTTTGTGTAAGAGACTCACTTTTGACTGATTACATGCAGCCTTCCATGGATTTTATATGATTCAGTGTGATAGAAGTAATCAAGTAAATCAGACTTTTACATGCTAGTGCTACCAAGATTTCTCTGTTATGCTTGGTGGGGTATTTTCAGTCCTTTCTAGATATGTGGTTCATTTCACTTTTTTTTATTATAAAATCTGGGTTGGTGGTGCTTAGTTAAGCTCAATGTTCGTGTTTTCCAATTAAAACTTCATATCTGATCCATTTTGCTGACTACTAAATTGACTTTTGGCATGCATGTGTAGTCATGTATACTACATGAGTGGTGATGCATGGAAGGAAGGAGGTATTGATGCTACAGGTCAGCACTGGCTCAGTTTTCTGTTGCTGAATGACTTTCTTCCTATTCTTGTTCTATAGGTTATCTTTGTTCATTAATGATGTACCAGGCTACCAGCATTAGTAAAACTCTAAAACCAAGTGGAACTTCTCTAAAACACATAGTTTCAGAATCCAGTAATATGGCCATTTTTTTTTTTGCATCACCAACTAATGCAAATCTTTATATTGTACCTCACTGAACCTCCTTAATTTCATCACCTGTTATCTTTTGATATTCCACTCTTACAAACATAAATATTAATCTTTTCTACTATAAGAAGCTCATCAATTTTAAAGTACTTAAGAATAAATATTTCCTTAATAGGCTTTTTAAATTGTAGAATAGGTTCTCTGGCAAATGATTGTAAATTTGATCATTTTGATGAGGATATTCATGTTCTTGGGCTTCACAATTTGCAGGTGCTCTGATGGTGATAACTCTGAAAATTATATCATGCGTCATAAACTATAATGATGGAATGCTCAAAGAGGATGATCTGCGTGATGCACAAAAGAAAAACCGGTTGCTCAAGATGCCATCAATAATTGAATACTTTGGTTACTGTCTTTGTTGTGGAAGTCACTTTGCAGGTCCCGTTTATGAAATGAAAGACTATCTCGAATGGACTCAGAGGAAAGGGGTATTGTATTCTATTGTATCTCAATTATATTCATGTCTTGTACATTGATACAAACTTATATTAATCAAGTTGCAATATTTATTTTGATAGATCTGGCAACGTTCAGAAAAGGGACAGTCCCCCTCCCCTTATTGGGCAACTCTCAGGGCTATTCTGCAGTCTGCTATCTGCATGGGCTTGTATCTTAATCTTGTTCCACAGTTCCCACTTTCTCGATTCACAGAACCAGTATACCAAGAATATGGGTTCTTGAAGAAGTTAAGTTATCAGTACATGGCAAGTATCACTGCTCGTTGGAAGTATTACTTTATTTGGTCGATTTCAGAAGCTTCTACTATTATTTCGGGCCTGGGATTCAGTGGCTGGACAGATTCAAATCCTCCCAAACCCAAATGGGACCGTGCAAAAAATGTTGATATATTAGGCCTCGAGTTGGCTCAGAGTGCAGTGCAGATACCACTTGTGTGGAATATTCAAGTCAGCACCTGGCTTAGGCACTGTAAGCTCATTTTCCTTCAAAAAGTGCATAACTACTTGTTGAAAAAATCAATTGTTTTCACAAGCCTGCCTATGAAACTAGGTGCATGCATTTTCATATTGTCATGATGTATTAAGTACTGTTTCCACACATATTAATTATTAAAGCAAAGTAGATACTTCTTTTATTTGCTTTTTCTTCGGTCATTTAGTAGTGGGTAGTTGAAGGCCAATCTGTTACTTCTTTAACTGTCTAAGAAATCTCTTATGTAGATAAGCTCTTATTAGAATAAGATGTATGACTTATAGATAACCTTAGGCTAATCAAGTGAGTATTTTTCCGATTTTCTACTGAATAGGAATACATATGTAGAACTATAGTTACTTTTATTGCTATAGCTTTTTTGACAGTCCTCATCTCTCAATCTTCATTGGTCAAGAAATTGCTTTTATTTCCTTTTTGGCTCCATATTTGTAATCAAAGTAACTGATAAAGAACCCTTTTATGTAAGAGATTTTGGGTGGATAATCTTTTGTTTGTTTTCTAGAAAAAGCTACAAAGTACTTATCAGATAAGCAACTCAGCCCTCTATTTTGTCAATGTTTTGGTAGTTTAACAAGTATTTGTGAGAAAACTGCAAAGGACTTTGCAGGATTATGGTTAGGGTGTATAATATTTCAATAAAATGGTTGACCATGCGATCAGGATTTGGCTATGCTATGTTAATCACCTTAATATTTTACATCCATCTGATTGTTGTTCTGTTTAGATGTCTATGAGAGGCTAATTCAGAAAGGTAAAAGACCAGGTTTCTTCCAGTTGTTAGCTACTCAAACCGTGAGTGCAGTGTGGCATGTAAGTATAAATTCTCTCTTTATTTTATGTTGCGTGTTGCTTTGCGTTATTTCATAAATCTGCATGATCACTCTGAATGTTATGATTGTATGTAAAAACTAAAAAGTAGTAATTCTAAACTCACGATCTGCCAAATTCTCACTTAAAGCTAAAATAGAGTAATTTATACAAATAAATCAGGACAAAAACTATCCGTACCATGTTGGTGCCTCTCATTCATTTCAGTATGGTAAAAAACGAAACTTGTTGAGTAATAATTAATATGTTATCTAAGTAATGTAGCCACTAGCCACTAGCCACTCTTCAGTCGACTGTAGCTACCATATTCCATGCATGTGAACTCGTTACATATTTCTCATCTGTTCTTGACTTGTTAAAAGTTCTCTCAAAATCTTATATTAGTATTTGTTATACAGTTATAGTATAGTGAATACTATTACCTCTAATTGGCCTAAGCTATAGTTAGCTTCAAGCTGGTTGAGATGCAATCAGTGCTCAATTACTAATGGTTGGAATCTAATTATTTAAGCATCATGTGTTCTTTACCAAAGTTCCATTTGTCGATAGATTTACAAAGGTCGGCCTGAGAATAGCGATGTAAATTCTGATGTAAAGTAATTCCACTGTTACAGGGATTATATCCTGGATACATCATATTTTTTGTGCAGTCTGCTTTGTTTATTGCCGGTTCAAGAGGTAAACAAATAATCTGAAATGCTAATATTTCTTATAAAGACTAAGCTTTTTCCTCAAACGCATTGTTTCTAACATCTTTTGTTCATCAACAGTTGTCTACAGATGGCAGCAAGCCAGCAAATCAGGTCTAGTCAAGAAGCTGCTCGGTTTGTTCAACTTCATCTACACTGTTCTCGCATTGAACTATTCAGCCGTGGGTTTCATGGTAAGTCATTTTCTCCGAACTCCGAATGATTAGTCCTAGATGAGTGATGGTAACGTTTCACATACGGTGCACAGGTACTGAGCCTGCACGAGACGCTGACTGCATACGGGAGTGTCTACTACATTGGCACTATTGCTCCGATCGTGTTAATCCTGCTAGGCAAAATCATCAGGCCAGCGAGGCCATCGCGATCGAAAGCTCGAAAAGAGGAATGAGACTTGAAATTCGAGTTTACTGCGAGAGGTTAGTGTGGGATTAATCCATTTGATTTATTTGCATCTCATTGTTTCTTTGTATTTGTAGCATCTCATGGCAAAAAAGTGTGCCAATCCTCGAAATTGATTTTTTTTTTTTTTTTCAAAATATAAACCATGGCTTCTTCTTGTATTACTAATTTAGAATAGACTGCAACATTTTATTGCAATCATACATTCATTCAGTCAAGTCTCAGCATTTACTTTTGCAAATCACGTGGAAATATTTTTTCACCTCAAATTAAAAATGTCATCTGAAAAAAAGACATAAATTCAGTGAAGGCATCAACTAGTGTGGTTCACTCTAATTAGATATTTCTGTTTCCTTTCATGAGAGTGCAAATGAAACACACGAGTCTTTTAAAAGTGGGAAGAGACAAAATAATAATAATAATAACAATAACAACTCTTATATATTCTACAAAGTTATAGCCCTACTACACTTAAAATCATACATATATGCATGGAGCCTGCCTGTCCTGCGCGCGCCACAACCCTACCACCCCTCCTCTCCTTGAGTTGCAAAAAGGTTTCATGATCGTCAACGAGCTACCATACATTGGAAAATGAACGGACAAAACTAGCTAGCTTGCTAGGACATATTAAACTCGAATAATACTTTTTCCTCTCCATCTCACTATTTCTAGTCTGGTTCGACCAAAATAGCGAGTGTTTTTTAATCAAACCAAGCCGCCAACTATCAGTCACTTGGTAAGAAGGGATGGACAAAGACTCTCTTATAGCCAGACTTCCGCCACTCCCTGATCGCATATCGAATCATCTTTCACTGATCACCAAATTTGGATTCTCGGCGCATGATTTGCTAGATTATGTCCCTTTACACTATTCCAGGGTTTCTGCCAAGAAAGGACTGAAAGCCAGATTTTCTGAGGGGAACTCCTAGCAACAACAGCGAATCTAGACCGTTCATGCCCTCGGTCCTCAACCGAATTTTCTCCATTGTGCTCAGTTGTATGGAATGAGTTTGCCCCTTTTTCGATTGGCCAAGCCTCCATCGTCCCACAAGCAGCGCTCTCAATCCAGTTCTTCGAACCAAGTCAAAAATAACAAAATATATATATATATATATATATATATATATATATATATATATCGTAACAAAAAAGAAAAAAGAAAAGGCAGGTGGGGTTGGATGGGTGACTTTAAAGGCAAGTTTGTAGTAATTAATAAATCAGCTTTAGTGTAGAATGTCATAATCAATATATAATGTTTACTCATTCGATCTCTATAATGTACAAATAATTGTAAACTTATGAACTGGCAGCCTCAGCCCCACTCTTCTCCTCCATAGATAAGCTCTAATTCACATACATTCTTTTTTAATTATTAATTTCATTATATCTCCACTTTTTCTTCTGATCCCCAAATTATTATTTTAATAATTATAAAAAATTAAAGCGTGCATGGGTGATCCTAGCTAGCACTACTAATTTAAACTTCAATTTAATGAATTAATTAGAGATAACTAATAGAACTATATATATTTTAAGGGTTATTGCTATAAATGTTAATTCATTCATGAACTTTGCACATTATCCAATAATCCCAAATTATTACGACTTGGAAGCCTGCATAGGTTGTAGATTTTTTTTTAAAAAAAGAAGAAGAAGATATATTTACCAAATTTACAATTCAAATTGTTAAGAATAGACTGTTCAAAGCCAAGAAATTGCCAAGTAGGCATCCAAGCTGCTAGCAAGAAACAAAATATTGCTAATAAAAGAAAAGAAAATAAAATAAATCTGCAAGTTCATGTATTTTCAGTCTGATCTGATTTTAAAATAATTTAATCTAAAAAATAAAATTGTATTTATTTTTGAAAGTATTTTTTTATAAGAAATTAAAACTTCCGCGATAAGTCGGTAACCCAATTCCTTATTATTTCTTTCGAGACGTTTTAATAATTCCACCTATCCAATAAGGATGACACAAAACTTTTTTAGGCACGGTTATTAAGGAGAGTGTATGAAGTAGTGTAAGAGTGATAAAAGTAGTAAGGTCCACACCTTTTTAAAGGGATAACTTTTACTATTTTGGGAATGTGTCAAGCTTAGTGGACGTCCTAATAAGAGAATTATGTCAAATTTAGTGGGACGGAGGGAGTACTATTTTCATAAAACAAAAAAAAACTGATCCTGATCACTTTAACATCAATTAAATAATTAAATTATAGAAGATAATGAAATTAAGTGAAGCTTATAATATTCACGAGAAACTTAGTTTAATTTGCATTTTCGTAGCTAAATTAAATTGTATTTACACAAATTTTATTAAATTTGTTTTGTTAGCTAATTATCTGCAGAGTGGGAAGAACATGCAAAGTGTATATGTTGCAAGAAGTGTTGCACTCTTTTTCATGTGTTGTGTGTTTTTATGCCAAGATTAGACTAAGAATATAACTTGAGAGTTGAGAGAGTAGTGGTATGTTGGGATAAGGATAATGTTAGGCAATTAAATTAAATTAATCATTAGAAGGTGCATTGAATATTGAATTGGTACAACTATCATTATCTGCTAATTAATTAAGATATATGAGTTGTTTATTCAAATTATTAGAGTGTGAAGATCCTAGTGATGACTACTATTCACTAAGACGTATTTTAGCAACTCAAGTTATGATCATACTACTTAGAAAAATAAAAATGAAATAATATTGCAATAAAAAAGTTTCATATGAAATTCATAATCTATAAATTTGGGAAGTTTAGATCTGTTCTCTTTAACTCTTTAAGTTCAAAACCCAGAGATATGAAGCATGATAATTGTTTGTCGTATTCTCATAACTTAGGTTCTAAAAAAGGACCAAAAAGAAGTTGGATTTTAATTATTCTAATAATTTAATTTATATATATTGTGTTGGATCGGGATTGTAGATCATAACTGAAATATTGATCCCACGTACCAGCACGTTCTTTCTAGTCTACCTTTTCTTTTTTGACAGCTTGATTCATGACACTCAATCCAAAGTAAATTACTCACCATTGTATTGCTTCAAACCAAGCATGTTTTTTTAACTTATCGTCAATAGTGGTAGTATGAAAACATTGATAATTAGTATACACGTGTTAGTCTATTGGTAGAAGATTAATACCCGAGCAGTGGCGTATCTAAGAAGAGAGGGGAGCCCCTCCAAATATTTAAAAATATATATTTTTATATGTATAAATTCATAAAATTATCCATATTTTAGTGAATAATTATGAAAAAGTTCCTCCTATTAATTTGAGTAATAGTAAATTTTATTTTTAATTTGATGTATTAAAATCTAGCCCCTCCTATCAAAGTTTTTTAATAGGTTTCATGTTGGATTCCTCTATAACTCGGCTTTATAATATAATGTAATCTAATTTTTAAAATTAAAAAATTGTTGATTACATCTATAAGCAGTTAAAATGAATTAATACATAGAAAGCCTTCTAAGTACAAAAAAGTTTTTTTCTTTTTAATTTCTCTAATAAAATTCTCTAAGCAAACTTTGTCCATCACATGTTTGAGTGATTATTACTCCTTGTATTTCCTTCCAATTATGGGTATGCGTGTGTGATTGTTTATTTTGAGTTTTAATTTTCTTACATTATTTGATAGAAGGGGAGAAAACCCAAATTGGCAGCTGCCATAAAATTAGAGAGTGTTAAGACAGAAATAATTGGAAGGAAAATGCAGACATTTATATACATATGATTGATTAAGTGTATATAATTAAGGTGACAAATCATTTTGTGGAGATTGGAACATGAGAGAGCAATACATAAGTGATGTTTGCATGTCAACATTAGTATCTCTCTGGCAAACTGAAGTGACCTCTAACTAACTAACTATGCCTTATAATTATCATCTTCTCACATATACTTAGAAATAGATGGTGACTTTTCACATATTCATTTTATCTAAAGTCTTACATGTTTTGTATATATGATCATCATCATGACACCTCACTTTTCTTTCTACTATTCCTCTTCTTAACTTTTTCTCTCTCTCTCTCATTCAATGGATACATTCTGTCTTCATTTAATGACCCTTTTTCCATTTGTTTAGGATTAATTAGAGGTACAATTAATAGGGATTAATATCTTGCAAGTCTAGTCTTGATTATTTTTGGTGCACTTAACTAAAATGATGCAATTAATATAAAAAATTGTTACATGTGTATATATTATTTTATATCTAAAAAACTAGTGGCTATTTATAAACTAAATAGTTGGAATTCTGGTTTTTTTCACTGTATGGAACGAGATGGGTTGGGTTGGTTCGATTCAACTGTGTAGACGATTAATTGTTCCAATTAATTTGGGGATTTATATAGACTAAATCAATTAAGGCGGCGTTCACTTTGCATGATATTATTGATTAATAAAAATAATTCAAGTTAATCTAATATTTTATTTGATGTATAAATGTTGGATTTCTCAATTTTAAACTAATTTAACAATTTTATCTTCCAAATTCTCAATTCTATATTTTATCAATCTACTTCGTCACTTAAATAAAAGTCGCCTAAGGTGTTTAAGTTAATAAATTTGGGATATGATTATTGTAATTGGAAAAGAGAAAAGAATATGTATTGTTCTTGCATTTTGCTTGCAGGTGAAAATTTCCTATTTTGGTCCATCTTCAAGTTTACTAAATCTAGGAAATGGAAAGCCATCATTGTACTACATAATGACACAAGATTAAGAATGATAGTGTTGCTATGAAAAGTAACTACTTTTAATTAGTTTTGTGCTTCCCAAATTGAGAAATGCCAACAATCATTGAAGGAACACAGCCTCTAGTCTCTAGAGATGAGGCACCAGACACTAATCAAGTTTTAGTCTCCAATCACATTTGGAAACAGTTGCTTCAAGAAAATGGTTGCTGTACTATTTGCTTAGCCTCTTTCTTTTGCATATTTTGCAATCATTATTGTAATAGAAAGAGGCTCATGCCACCTTTGTAATATATATATACCAACCATTGGGTTTCTCTGTGTGAATGTGTGTGAGAGAAAGAGGTAAGTGGTGTAGTTGAAAATGCATAAAGTATAATTATCTTGATTTGTTCAGTTAAAAGACAATGTGCTGATTAGTGATGCTGTTGAGAATACCTAAAGGCTAAAGTAACATATTCATAATTTATGAACGGTTTATTTCCAAATTGAGTCATTTCTTCTAATCAAATAACATGTTGTAATATAAAGTCATGTATGTATAATATAAGGGTTTATTTATCTACAAAATTAGGGATGTTAATGGTTGAATTTTATCTGGTTCGCAACTGATAAATAGTTTCGATTCTGAACTCGAAACTTGTATTAAAATAACGCAGAGAATTGAGCCACATCATCAACAATTTTTGAAGTATTTATATTTTTCATTTTTTAATTATTCATAAATAGTGAAAGTGAGCTTAAGTTTGTTTGATCTGAACAGTTGCCTCAATATATTTCGTTTACGATGGACTTTTTCGAGTACATTGAATGTATAGAAATGACTATAACATAACTTTTTCTTACTCGTATTAAGAGCTGCTTCTATAGAAAGAATATTTTCATGTCGTGCTAACAATTTAATAATTGTTTATGTAGTTTAGGGATGACAACGGGGCGGGTTTTGCTTTCCCGCCCCCATACCCGTTTAATAATTTCATCCCTGTTACCCATTTAAATCGGGGCGAGGTCGGGGCGGGTATTACCCGGCGGAATAGAGGTCTCCATCGGGTACCCATTAAGCAATAAAATTTTCATTTACACAAGCATATTAAAAATTATTATATCAAACATAAAACTTCTAGAAACCTTAAAATATATAATAGTAAGCTACAAGTTCACTACATAATAGATCATAATTTATAAATGTAACTAATATAAAATTTCTATTACTTTAGCTAAACTTTTAACTGTAATTATAAAAAAATATAATTAAGTAATATTATCGGGGCGGATTCGGGGCGGGTACCTATACACCCATACCCGATCCGAACTGGAGACGGGTATAAACTTTTAAATCCCATACCCGCCCATGATCCTAAAATTTTGTACTCATACCCACCGCATTAAAGTCGGATACTCACAGATAATCAGATTCGCGGGTAATTTTTTCATCCCTAATATAGCTCCAAAGTGTTTAGTTTATACTTGGTAAAATGATTTTAGTTTTGGACCTGAAACTTGAACCATAATTAACGGACTCAAATCGGAATGATACCAGTAAAATATGATTCATTACACTTTTCCCACTAAATCGATAAATTTGTCTTTTTTTTTTGTAGAATATGTAAAATTCATTTTTTATAATGATCATATAAGTGTGTCTAAAATCGGAACAAAAAGAAAATGATTGGTTCAGGATCAATCCTGACTGGGTTTAAATGGCTCCCGTTTTAAATCGAAATTCAACATGAAATTCTATATTTAATTATGTGAATATGTTTTGATCGGTTTCGATTACGAGCCGAAAGTTCGATGGTTGACGCCCCTAATCTATAATAGTTTCATATTCAAAGTATTGACAAATCTTCGACTTTCAAAGTGACTATTGATTAATTGGAAAAAAGAAAACAATAATATTATTTATTACGATTAAGAGTTATTACGTAAAGTTTCTTACTTTTATATTACTCTCTTACTTGATATATAAGTGGTTGTTTTAGCATAGAGGTGAATAATTTGTTTTCTTATTTATATCTAAATTTATCCAAAATGTGAAACTTTGCTATTATTTTAGGTCAAATTGTTATTAACTTATTATCTTAAAAATTCATTATAGACAATGATTTTTGACGCATCAATGAAAAAAAAAAAAAAACAAATAAGTGTAAATGCTTATTGATCTGACGATAAAGTAATTATTTATGAAATGGACAGTCTCGATTTCAAATCCACTCCTGCTAAAACAAAATTTAATTTAGTTACCATTAAAAAAACAAATGAGTGTGACCTGGTGAAGAATGCAATGATAGGGATAATTTGAGATAGAAATTAAACCAAAGGATTATTACATATAGAATTTAATCCCACATTTATATATATATATATATATATATATATAAACATTGCATCTAACACTAAATTATTAATGTATTTGTGCACATTATTCCCAACTATATAACATCTCCACACACTCACACATTCTTTAATATTTTAATATGGATAAAGAAGTCATATCCAAGTAAAGAATCCAATAGTAACAAAAGCCAAAAGAGTAAGAATCCAACCTCTCCTAAATTAATTCAATATAAAGATGAAAGCTACTCCTTTTTATTTTATTTTTATAATCTTCTTTCTCCAAAACTATATGCAGCGTTTACAATGTGCTTACAGTAATCACATCCCCCATTTCCATCAAATTAACAATAGATAAACACCACCAAACACAAACACACACAAAACAACAAAAGCAAAAAAAAAAAAAAAACTAAAATTAAAAAGAAAACCAACAACCCAACCAAGGCATATTCTCTCCTATCTCTAACCACCTCCCCACTCCTCATATATATGTCTGTATGAATCCCACTAAAACCATTCTATCTTATTCCTTCTGAAGTTTCTAGGAAAACCTCCCCTCTAATTCAAGCTACAACACAGATTTTGAACAAAGTTTATTAAATTTGTTTAGGTGGGATTTTCATTAAGCATTAGGATTTGAATGTACACATATTTTTAGACCATGTTGTTGTTGTTGCTCTGACATTGTGGGTCAGAATTTGGTTCCATTCCTCCTACATAGGCATCTTCTTAGCTTAGCAGACAAGCACTCACAACTTCATCTTCATCAATTTTCTTGTTCTTCCTTCTTCTTTTAATTTTCTCTGTCTTTAATCTTTCTTTCACCAATCTTTCTTCACACATTTTATATCATTCTATAAAAGTGCCTGCACCTTTACCTCCATGAACAAGGACTGCATGTTGAGAATGAAGTCCAATAGGGTTGTTGCAGGGTGGGAGATGAGGCCAGGTGGCATGTTGGTGCAGAAGAGGAACTCAGATTGTAACAATAATAAGAATTCTAACATCAAAGTTAGAGTGAAATATGGCTCAGTCTACCATGAAGTTGTGATCAGTTCTCAAGCCAGCTTTGGTAAAGAAAATCAAGATTGCCTTTTTATGATGATTTCATTGGTTCTTGATGGTTATTTTATCCTGGGCTTGCACTAATTCTCAAAAGTAATTGTGGGCTTGAATGATGCAGGTGAATTGAAGAAAATGCTAGCTGGGCCCACTGGGGTGCACACACAAGATCAGAAGGTGATTTACAAGGAGAAGGAGAGGGATTCAAGATCATTTCTTGACACTGCAGGTGTGAGAGAGGGATCAAAGCTTGTAATGATTGAAGATGAGCTTAGTAGAGAGAGAAGATGCCTTGAATCTCGCAAGAACTCAGTTTTGGAAAGAGCATCTAAGGAGATTCAAGCTATTAGGAATGATGTTGATGGCCTTGCAAAACAGGTGACTTAGTTTTTTCTTTTTTGTTATTATTTTAAGAGATGGCTACTTAACTTGATTCATTGAGAGATGAGTTGTGCTTTCTTTAAAAAAAGATTAAATTTTGTTTTGTGGGCCTGATTAATTGTTGAATGGTTGTGAAATTGGTAGGTGGCAGCAATTGAAATGGAAATAAATGGAGGCAAGAAAGTTGTGGAGACAGTTTTGTTAAGTTTGATTGAAAACTTGATGACACAGCTAATAAAGTTGGATGCTATTGTTGCTGATGGAGATGTAAAGCAGCAGAGAAGAATGCAGGTACTAAAGAAAAATAAAAAACTTTCTACTCCCTTCGTTCCAATAATATCGAACATTCAATAACTTTACATCACACGAAAACCACTGAACATCCCATGTATGAACTTTTACTCAAAAAAGAAATGAATTATTATTAATAGGATGTCTTATTAATGAGAGGCCCTAAAAGAAAATACATATCTTTATTAATGGGACGGAATGAGTAATATGTTATGTTTTCAAAGTAATTTATAAGTTAGATCTCAATTTGTTGATTGGAATGAATTTTGTTGAAGGTGAAAAGGGTGCAGAAGTACATTGAAAGTCTTGATATGCTGAAGATGAGGAATTCTATGCTAGAAAAGCAGAAACAATACCAACATAATTATGCAGCACAAAATTTCCAGAAAAAGCAAGAATACAAGAGAAGTATTATTGGTGGAAATGGAAATTACATTAATGAAGGTGCAGTGGTGGTTACTACAAAATGGGAGACTTTCTGATTAATCAACAAAGCTTCAGATTACTTCTTCTCAGTTCAAGAAAGTTGCTGTGCTGAAAATAATTATATTCATATAATAATTATATATTACAATTGTGCACATATATATAAATATTGTTATATATATCATGAAAATTTATATTTTATCACTCTATTTTTTTTTTCTTGAGTTATTCTGAGGTTTTGGTAATTGTATGCTCTATTATTTAGGATGGAAGCCTTGGATTTGTATATAATAATTGGTGTAGAGTGGAGATTAAAGGGCCATGGTGCCTGTTTTCTTATATAATGTTTTTATTGATTGGTGAACATTCGATATGCATTAATGATCTACGGCTATTCTTTTACTTTTTTAAAAAATTACTTTGTTTGTTATAGTAGTATATAATTGGTTCAGTATATAATCATACTCGATCAGATTGATAGGATAAAGAATGATGAAATTAATTTAATTATATAATTATGTATTTAATTTGATTAATTATAATTTTTGATAAATCATTTGAGTCTAATCAAATTAAAATTAGACCGATTAATAATTAAGGAATTGATTGATTAGTTGGGGGCAAAACATAATCACATGTTTATTGTGATAATAAACACTTCCACACAAATCAGGTGGCGAATGAGCTGACTCTTGACCCAAAACAACATTAATTAGATTATATATGTGTGTGTGCGTCTTGTTACAATGAATAGTGGAGGAATATTTTAGGTATTTGGTAATAATTATGTTAATGTAATTGGTGAAGACATGATCATTACCTAATCTCTTGCAACAAGATTCCTCTATTTCTTTTCTTGTTGCTGCTGCAAACTATGATGGAACACAATATTTTGCATTATTTAACTAACCACACCATATATTCTTATTGTTTTAATATAATATAATGCTCCATCATTTTCAATATTCATTGTTGGTCTCGAAACGAGTGAAACTGTGTGTATGGGGGGGAATACACCAGTCAATTTTCAGTTTAAAAACTTTTCTGTGTCTCCTGAACTGAAGGGAGGTGTTTCAGTTAGAGTGATGACTCAGATAGGAATCCTTCAGTCTACACTGAGTGTTTGACTGATGGACTAATATCTTAAGTGTGCGGAATGTGGTGGCTTTAAATCTTACTCGTTTGCTTCAGAAAACTTAATGCAGTCTTTCTCTTTTCTCTTAGTCAGTATTCAAGTTGTGATATATAATGTAAATCAATACAGAAATAAAGAGAGAGAGACAGAGGTTTGGTTTGCGTGGTTCGGAGATAAAAACTCCTACGTCCACGAGTACTCAATGTTAGTCGAGGGTTTCCAACTTAATGGAGAGATAACAATCTTACAGTGATCAACCGTGAAGGTTGGATTTACAGTTGTACTGATCACTACTAGCTTAGAACTAATTCTAAAACTAAGATTGTTCTTCGGTTACAAATGATTGCTAAGAACACTAAGAAGTAAGAACTGAGAGCTTGAGTGTTCTGGACTGAAAGCTTGAAAGCTTGAAGACGATGATAGCAATAGTGAGTTTGAAAGCTGGGGTAACCGGTGTCTTGAAGTGTTTGAAGTATCGGGTATTTATAGTGCTCTCTCAAAGATATAGCCGTTGTGAGATAGAGCTTTGATTTGAATTCTTCCCGTTGGAGTCTTCGTCCTTTTTGCCATTTTAGGTGTCTGCAGAAAGATCTTGTTCACCTAACTGAGATTTTTGCCATAAATAGAAATGCCTACTGACTAGGCTGTCACTTAGTGGGGAACTTCAGTTTGGAGCATCAGTGCAGACTTCAGTAGATAACTTCAGTATTGAGTTTCAGTACTGATCTTCAGTTGAGAGCTTAAGGATGGATCTTCAGTACTGGACTTCAGTTTGGCAAAGACAGCTTCTAACTTCAACTTCAAAACTTCAGGACAGACTTCAGGGAGAAGGTCCTTCAGTTTTGGGATAGCTTGAATCTTCAGTGGGGATGTCCTTCAGTGTACCTGAAAAAATTAGAACTCCCTAACATATGAGTTCTTAGACAAAACACTAAGATTCAGTATTGGTCTTAGTACATCTTTTCAGGGGAGGTATTGGAATCTGAATCAAAACACTTATAAAATATTTCCCAACAATTTCCCCCTTTTTGATGATGCCAATACCTAACCTGAAAACATCTATCTAAGTTAAGAAATTCCCCCTAAACTGGAGAACACTTAAACTATAAGAAAAGATGGGTTAGTTAATCAGTTAGGTAAATGTCAAACCAAAAAAGATAATCAGAGCCTGGACAACTAGATGGTTGTCATCAGGTTGAGATCAAATATAGACAAACATTGCATTTCATTCATTGATGAGGTTCAGTACAGAGAGTTTCAGTACAAAATGAAATACAGAAGTTTAAGTTCAGAGCTAAAGGCACGGTAACTGAAAGTCCGTCCTTGTCATTTACTGGTTGTTGTCTTCTTCATCAGTTAGCTCAATTTCTGGCGTATCTGCCCTATCTTCTTCTTCTTTATCTTCTTCTTCATCTTCTGGTGCAGGGTTTTCAGGTTGCTGACCTTCCCCCTTATTGGCATCAGCAATAGGTTCAGGAGGGGGTTGATCATCAATCCAGGGGGTAGGAGTGACACCAGGAAACTGATAGTCAATTCCATGTTCAGTGACAATGTTTTGGCAAAATTGTTCCAGATGAGTAATGCGAGCACGGTTGTTGGATATGACAAGATCAGCTGCTGAATTCTTGGATAATTGCTTTCGTACAGTGGCGCAAGCCTTCATGGCAGAGGAACTGGCAGCATCCGCAATGGACTTGGCACGCTCAGCCAGGATAAAAGCAGAATCAGCACGCTTTTTGGCTGTTCGGAGGCGTGATCGCTGGCGAGCGATTGACTTTCCATGAGCGGTGCAGAGGGTAGAGAGTTCTTTGTAAGCGTTGTCGAATTCTGAACGAAGAGAGGCAGAATGGGCTCGGTTGTGGTTGCATGATAGAATGAGCCTGTTGATTTTTGTAGAGTCTGGAGTGTGGGCAGTAATTTCTTTTTGTACAGAGTCAGTCAGGATAGGGAGTTGAGATTTCAGTGCAGCCTGAATCTGACTTGGAATATCAGCAGTAAGGAGAGAGAGTTCTTTCTTCAGTTGAGCATTCTCTTCAATGAGCACACTGATGGTTTTCTGAAAGTTGAGGGCTTGTGCTGCTAGTTGTTCAGAGTATGTTGCCTGGAGGGCGTTGATCATTGCAGAAGTTTGATTTGACATGCGTGAACTCTCAGCATCAAAATGCTTCTTGAGTTCAGAGGCAACAAAAGTGCGATGAGCTCCAACAAAATCATCATCTGAGGTAGGAGCCTCAGGAAGAGAAGTTCCAGCAAAAGAAGGCACAAGGGCCATAGAGTGAGTGGGAGCAGAAGATGAAGGACCAGCAGAGGTTGTCCGTCGAGCGTATGCACGGCCGGCTGAAGATTCAGCGTGAGCCAGCTGAGCCTCAATCAGTGCCTCAGCATTAAGGAATGCGTCATTGGCGTCAGTGAATTGAAAACATGCTTGGAGATCAGCTTCCTCAAGCAAGAAGGCACTCATGCCATATAATTGAATCTTGAAATCAAGTGCTTGAGAATCCAGGAAGCGGATGGTTCTCCAGGTCCAGAGTTGCTGGCAGGCTTGGGCGAGTTGGGTGTGGTTATACAGTTCAGGAAAAGTTGTGGTGAGGTGTTTGATGGATTGCAACTAAATATTATTGAGATATTGTTGAGCGTGAGTTGCAATAGGTTCAGTGGGTTCAGAGGAGGAGGCATGGGCATGTGTTTCCTGGCGGGGAGGTTCAGTGACAGTGGGGGGTGAAGTGGGTTGAGAGGGTTCAGTTGGAGGTGAGGAAAGTTTAGTTTGAATAGGTTGGGGTTCAGTTGGAGTTGGGTGTAGAGTGGGGTGAAGGCTCAGGGTCAGGTGAAGAAAGATTGGTAGAGGGTGAAGGGGATTTGGTCTGGGTTTCAGGTTGGGGTTCAGGCTGTGTGATGTGAGGTGGTGAAAGTGACTGGGGTTCTTGGGTTGGGAAAGACTGATGTATTTCAGTGAAAGTGGGAGTTGGTATAAGAGTGGGTGGTGGTAGAATTATTTCAGTTTCAGTATGGGTTTCAGTGGGAGGGGATGAAGGTAAAGAGTTAGTTTGAAGTGAGGGTTCAGAGTGAGGGATTTCAGTGTGAGTGTCAGGGTGGAAGGAGACAGTGGGAGAAGGATTAGGAGGAGAGGATGGTGGTGAAGAGATAAGGATTGGTTCAGGTTGAGATGAGGAGATGGGTACAATGGTTTCAGTGGGGGTGAGAGGGGGTGAAGGAACCTTAGGAGGTGATGAAGGCTTACCTGATGGGTTGAGGATTTGAGTGA
>JAPKLX010000137.1:83743-110707 GCA_026898415.1 Leonotis leonurus
GAGAAGTGTCTCTCATAGTTTGACTTGGAGGGTGTGTTGATTTGATCTGGATCATCATCAACAAGCATGACTTTCCTTTCAGCGTTCCTTTGATCTCCTCTCAACCTGAGTTCCTCCCTTTCCTTCTTGCTAAGGTCTGGGCAGTCAGGTTTGAAGTGATCTGAAGCTCCACACTCATAACAAACACCTTTGTTGTACTGTTGTCGTTCAGGCCTGGACTGAGTGGTAGTCGCGTCCTGATTGGATGTAGAGGTGGAAGGTTCAGTTGATGGTGTGCTTCTTCTGGCACGGTTGTCTCTATGGAACTTTCTGAAGCGGCTGTTCTTCAGATCTGCACGTTCAAAACGTTTTGCCATTAAAACGTATTGTTCCATTAGTTCAGCCTTAGTCATACCTTCGAGGTCTAGAGCCTCTGGCTTTGATTCTTTGGTTGGGCTTTTGTCTGCCTTGAAGGCAACAATGTCTTGAGAGGAAGTGGAGATTGGGATTGCTTCTTTGATTGGATTTGAGATATCCAATATTCTCTGCCTTGTCTCGTGACTTTTCAGTACACTGAAAATGGCAGCAGTTGTAAGCGTATTGAAATCTGTACGCCCACTGATTTGGATTTGATAGGGCAGCCATTCTTCACGTCGAAGGCACCAAACGATCTTCAGGTTGATCTCCCTTTGAGTGTATTTGTCAGGCTTTAGTGCTCTGATTGATGTGAGTATTTGCATGAACCTTAGTTCCACCTCACTGATGGATTCTCTAGGAACCTGCAAAAAAGCATCATATTTCTGACACTCGAGAGTCAGTTTGTTCTCTTTTATTTCCTCGGATCCAGCGCACATTTGCTCGAGAGTTTCCCACATCTCTCTAGCAGTTTCACAATGTTGGATGTGTACCAACATGGGCCTTTCAAGCGTTCCTGAAATGATATGCTTTGCATAATCATCTAATCCACCGAGTTTCTTCTCATCGGCTGTGTACTCATTCAGTGGCTTGAATTCAGTTCCTGGATCTCTTACTCCAGTGACTTCTTGAGGAAATGTTTTGTAGATCTTTATGGGTCCTGTAGTGATAACTTGCCACATCATGACATGATGGGCCTTCAGGAAGGAAGACACCCTGTACTTCCAGTAGTCATAATCTTCTACTGAGAACATGGGTAACCTGAGAGTATTCTCCATTGAGATGTTAGATATAAATGCAAGTGAGTTTTCTGAAAGATCTGTTTAAAAACCTTGGGTCTTAGAAACAGTGGTTATTAAACACACTGCTCTGATACCACTTGTTGGTCCCGAAACGAGTGAAACTGTGTGTATGGGAGGGGAATACACCAGTCAATTTTCAGTTTAAAAACTTTTCTGTGTCTCCTGAACTGAAGGGAGGTGTTTCAGTTAGAGTGATGACTCAGATAGGAATCCTTCAGTCTACACTGAGTGTTTGACTGATGGACTAATATCTTAAGTGTGCGGAATGTGGTGGCTTTAAATCTTACTCGTTTGCTTCAGAAAACTTAATGCAGTCTTTCTCTTTTCTCTTAGTCAGTATTCAAGTTGTGATATATAATGTAAAATCAATACAGAAATAAAGAGAGAGAGACAGAGGTTTGGTTTGCGTGGTTCGGAGATAAAAACTCCTACGTCCACGAGTACTCGATGTTAGTCGAGGGTTTCCAACTTAATGGAGAGATAACAATCTTACAGTGATCAACCGTGAAGGTTGGATTTACAGTTGTACTGATCACTACTAGCTTAGAACTAATTCTAAAACTAAGATTGTTCTTCGGTTACAAATGATTGCTAAGAACACTAAGAAGTAAGAACTGAGAGCTTGAGTGTTTTGGACTGAAAGCTTGAAAGCTTGAAGACGATGATAGCAATAGTGAGTTTGAAAGCTGGGGTAACCGGTGTCTTGAAGTGTTTGAAGTATCGGGTATTTATAGTGCTCTCTCAAAGATATAGCCGTTGTGAGATAGAGCTTTGATTTGAATTCTTCCCGTTGGAGTCTTCGTCCTTTTTGCCATTTTAGGTGTCTGCAGAAAGATCTTGTTCACCTAACCGAGATTTTTGCCATAAATAGAAATGCCTACTGACTAGGCTGTCACTCAGTGGGGAACTTCAGTTTGGAGCATCAGTGCAGACTTTAGTAGATAACTTCAGTCTTGAGTTTCAGTACTGATCTTCAGTTGAGAGCTTAAGGATGGATCTTCAGTACTGGACTTCAGTTTGGCAAAGACAGCTTCTAACTTCAACTTCAAAACTTCAGGACAGACTTCAGGGAGAAGGTCCTTCAGTTTTGGGATAGCTTGAATCTTCAGTGGGGATGTCCTTCAGTGTACCTGAAAAAATTAGAACTCCCTAATATATGAGTTCTTAGACAAAACACTAAGATTCAGTATTGGTCTTACTACATTTTTTCAGGGGAGGTATTGGAATTTGAATCAAAACACATATAAAATATTTTCCAACATTCATGATCATTTTTTCTATTTTGTGACAATGTTGTTGTCCCTTTTATCAAAATAGTAAAAAGTTAGTAAAGACTCTTTAATATTACATTTGTGAATATGTATTGATTTACGTACTAGAAATAAAGAGCCAAAAATATTGAGATAGATGAAGTATTAACACTTATTTGACTTTTAAGCCCAAACACAATCTTCAATTATCTTTATTTCTTGGGTGTTTAAGAGGCTAATGCTTAATGTTTGTGATCTTTTACTTGCTATTCAAATTTAGAGTTGTCAAAGCCATTGTGCTCGGCCACCATAACCTTTTGGATGAATTGGTCCGGAATTAGTTTGGACTGCTGAAATCTAGGTTCATATCCATTCATCACGGTTTATCGGGCCAACAAATCAAATCGGTCCTTAAATTAAAAAGAATTTCTAAAAATTTAAAATATAATTCAAATTAATTATATTTTCTAAAATTTTAAGAAAATAAAAACATTATATCAAGATATAAATACAATATATTATTATTTAATATATATTTATTATTTTATTTTAGGATTAATAAGAGTACAAAAATAAGTTATAATAAAATAATATGTAATATTTCTAAAAGGTATAAACTATCATCATAAGCCAAATTATCCCGGAATCCACAGTACTTTTGTAGCTCATTTTTGGACTTCTATATTTTGTCCAAACATGACCTTAATTGCGGATGGATCAAGAAAACCTATCAAACCAAACCAAGTAATTTCGGACAAATTATGTCCATAATCATAAGAGACTAAAATTTCCATAATTATACACACATGAAAATCTCTCATTTCCATCCATATAATTACATCCATCATGTTCCCTACTAAAACTCTATTTATCTCTCTTTTTATGAATCCCAATAATCTTTTATTATTTATTTACTTAATACGTTCCAATAATTTTTAGGACAAATGCATTTTTGAATTTTAAGATATATCAAGGTCGAACTGAACTGATTGTTTTGTGGATATCTTAATGTAACTGAAGAAGCTACTAATGCTCCCCTCATATATTTGTTATTTGATTTGTACACTTACACTTACAAAAAATATTAAGAGTATTTTTAAAAAGTGGTTAATCTATTTTTAAAACGGGATTAATCTATTTTGGTAGTCAAAACATAATATAACATAATAATATTAAATGTGTATAATGTATCAAGATTATTTTAATCTCACAGTTCTCTTATGATTAAAATGTAAAGCAAAATAATGATTTTAACATCGGTCTAGTGCCAAATAATAAGCTGATGTGTTTATGATATTTACTAAATCAAGAAGATATTAAATTTTTATTAGATCAATGGGAAGAATAAAAGCAATAATATTTGGGCTCGTTATGGGCTGGGTTCAAGTTGTTTGGGACTAGAGAAAAATAAACCAAACTTCTCTAGGAAGCACTACTTTGTTCTAGATGACTTTGTTGTTATAATTTTTTTTTCTTTGCATTAATTAATGTCTTTGAAGAGAAGACAAAGTTCTTATGCATTTGAGTTTCTTAGGAGTAAATACTTCTAGTTAGATTTCGATTTGGAGTTTGAGTTCGAGCTTACATTTCTTATTTTCTCTGTTATCTTCGGTATTAATAAATATTTTATTGAACATTATAATTTTACTTTCCGTAAACCAGCAAAAAAAAAATAGTTAAATAAAAATTAAGTAAGTAGAGTATTACATTTAATATGTTACAAGTTCTTAATTTGAAAACACAAGGTGAAATATAACTAAAAAAAGAGAGTATACATATATATATATGACGAAATAATCTTATTACATAAATTTAAAAATATATTCTAATATTAATAAAATAATTTAGTTTTCTGATTTTTGGATTCTCTTTTATTTAAATTTGAACCAAAGTGAATTAAAATCCAATGTTAAATAATATAATCAAACTAAAACAGCCGAGACAAATTTAATATTTCGATTTGGTTCGATTCAATTATTCAAATTTGATTATTTTGCTCACCCCTAATTTTTAAAGTTATTATTGTTATTAGGGAATGTTTTTAATTAACGATATAAAGTGGTTTGATAGTGGGAAAGAAGACACATTTAAAATTCTCCATTTATATAAAATCGTCTTTTAAGTAAACGTTATGAAACCTTAATACTACATTGAAAAAAGAAGATAGATTTAGGTTGAGTGTTAGACCATAATTAATTTACTCCTAAGTGAGAAGAGTGTTGGTAAATGACCATACAATACAAAAGGAAAGAAAAATTATGATAAATGAAAATTAAATATATTGTTAAGTGGAAATATCTATCTATTAATTAATGTGTTTTATCAAGTGAAGTACACGTTACTGTGTTTATACTTGTGTATGAAAATCAATGTTGAATTCACAGGAATACTGTGTGTCTTACTTTATCACTTTATATGATTGTGATTTGTGTTGACCAATATTTGTTTTAATTCTAATAATCTGGTGTATATATATATATATATATGTATGTATAATTATGTATAATTATGGAGGTGGTTTATCAATATATTTCTTTTTAGAGTTTCATAACATTTTTGAGATAATTATATTTGGTTATAATTTGTTAATACTCCCAATATTAGTATACCGATTTATGCTATTAATTGTTGGTACACAATTTCAACTTGAGCCTTTTTTTTTTTTCTATAACTTTCCTTCTAACTTTCTACGACAATTGAAATTTTAATCTTTCATAAAGAACTTTTAACATGCATTATTAATGTCCTATCTAGTTATGAAACTTTTTTGTTTTTTTGCATATATAGGAGATTTTTTAGATAAATAGATGAATGCTAGCTAGTAAAATAAAAAGATATTGAAATATTGAACTGTAAATTTGTCACACCAATATATCGAAAATTGTACCGAAATAATTGTTCATGATTACTCTCATTTAATAATTAATAGATGATGAATTTATAATTTAAATATGAATGGATAAAAATAAAAGAAATTAAAGAATAATTATACTTTTATTTTGTATATCTAAAAGTACATGATTTATAGGCAATAGATGAAACAGGCCCCTCGTGACAGCTATTTATATATTTCCACTATATAATTATAACACAGGTACCATTTCTTTCAATTTTTGAAAAATTAAATAAATTTCTGAATTGCCCTTTAAGGGAAAAAAATAGATATTTGTACTAAATATGCCCTTTCTGTTGATATTAAAAGGGTATATTTATTATATACGAGGAATGACATATTTGTTTGGTTAGTACTCCTTTCGTCCTACTAAACTTGACATAATTTCCTTATTTAGACGTCTATCTAAACTTGACACATTTCTAAAATAGTAAAAGCTATCTCTTTAAAAATGTGTGGACCCTACCACCTTTATTACTCTTACACTACTTTACACACTCACCTTAATAATCGTGTCTAAAAATTTTGTGTCATGCTTATTGGGACGGAGGGAGTACATCAGCATATATGTGTGTGTATATATATATATATATATTATTAGATTTGATCCTCAATTTTAGTTACTCATATTTTATTTTAGCTACGAACAGAAAATAGAAATAAAATCCAACTTAATTCTTTGTGATGCACAAATGTTATTCGAAATTATCTCCTACTTTTAGAATAAGGCTAGCTACTGGATATTTAAATAATGTTTACTGTTATACAATTTTCACATAAATATTTTCGATTTTTGCTATATATTAAACCGAAATTTTTTCGATTTTATTTTTTGAATTATAACATTTAGTTTTGTAAATATAATATGTTAAAAAAATGAAAAATACAAAAATTGAATATAAAAAACACATTTAGAATAAACAAATACGTACATTGATGAGCTAATAATTTGTGTCAATTTTAAAATAAACTAATCAATATACATTAAAATTTTATATGAAATATTGTTATATTAAGTGCATCATTTTTTAGTATTTAAACATGAGTCAGTTTTATTATTTTATTTTTGAATTTGTACATTAGCAAAAAGGTGTTTAAACATAAATTGCAAAATAATTTTTTGAATTATCATGGATTTATGTTTTGCAACAATTGAAAAGGCAGAATTGTGGTGTTAAATCGTACAACTACGTCCTTATAATTACATAAAGTCTAAACCACTTCAAATTTGTAAATGTTCACCCTAAAATGTCCTTATTCATTTTTGTATTGTCATTCCAAAACGGTAATACAAGTGAGGGCATTTTGAGGCAGAAAATATTTGAGGGGGATTTGGCATAATTCTTTCATCTTTCATGACAAACCCACCACTATGAACCCTAGTACAGTAATAATAAATCCTAATTAAATTAAAAAAGATTCAGCAATAAACTATGAAATTTTATTTGGATTAATTAATTTTATAGTGGAATTTAGGTAGTTTCTGGTTCAGGACAGATCAAATTTTAAGGTTGTTACACTATGCGTCAGCTGCACTAGGTAACTTTCATGCAGTATCTTACTTTACACGTGTAGTGGATATAGAATATCACAAAATAAGAGAGAATTTAAAAATATTATTTCTAGTATGTAAAAATCTTTCGGTAAATGTCGGTCACAAAAGTCGATAGGTGAAAACCTATAAATTCAGGCGAAACTGATAAGATGAGATAATTTCAAAATATATATATTTTTTATTATTTCAGCATGTGTCGGTCAACAATAAAAATCGATAGGTGAAAACGTCCAAATTCAGACATAGCTGATAATAAGAGATAATTTAAAAACTCTATTTTAGGTATGTAAAAAACTTTCAGTAGATGTCAGTCACAGACAAAAGTCGATAGGTGAAAACGTCCTAATTCAGGCGAAACTGATAAGAAGAGATAATTTCAAAATAAATTTTTTACTATGTAAAAATCTTTCGGTAGATGTCGGTCACAGACAAAAGTCGATAGGTGAAATCGTCCAAATTTAGGCGAAACTGATAAGAAGAGATAATTTTTAAATAAATTTTTTATTATGTAAAACACTTTTGGTAGATGCCGGGTCACAGACAAAAATCGATAGGTGAAAACGTCCACATTTTATGCGAAACTGATAAGAAGAGATGATTTCAAAATAAATTTTTTATTATGTAAAAATCTTTCGGTAGATGTCACAGACAAAAGTCGATAGGTGAAAACGTCCAAATTTAGGTGAAACTGATAAGAAGAGATAATT
Source organism: Leonotis leonurus (assembly GCA_026898415.1). NCBI lineage: Eukaryota > Viridiplantae > Streptophyta > Magnoliopsida > Lamiales > Lamiaceae > Leonotis > Leonotis leonurus. Next base: position 91,345 of record JAPKLX010000137.1, read on the forward strand.
TCTAAATACATTTTTTATTATGTAAAAAACTTTCGGTAGATGCCGATCACAGACAAAAATCGATAGGTGAAAACGTCCAAATTTAGGCGAAACTGATAAGAAGAGATAATTTCAAAATAAATTTTTTATTACGTAAAAATCTTTCGGCAGGTCTCTGTCAACAACAAAAGTCGATAGGTGAAAACGTCCAAATTCAGGCGTAACTGATAATAAGAGATAATTTAAAAACACTATTTTTAGTATGTAAAAATCTTTCGGTAGATGTCGGTCACTGACAAAAGTCGATAGGTGAAAAAGTTCAAATTCAGGCGAAAAAGATAAGAAGAGATAATTTCAAAAATATTATTTTTAGTATGTAAAAAACTTTCGGTAGGTGTCGGCCACTCACAAAAGTCGATAGGTGAAAACATCCAAATTCAGGCGAAACTGATAAGAAGAGATAACTTCAAAATAATTTTTTTAGTATGTAAAAATCTTTCGGAATGTGTCAGTCAACAACAAAAGTTGATAGGTGAAAACATCCAAATTCAGACATAACTGATAATAAGATATAATTTAAAAACACTATTTTTAGTATGTAAAAATCTTTCGGCATGTGCCAGTCACTGACAAAATTCGATATGTGAAAACATCCAAATTCAGGCTAAGATGATAAGAAGAGATAATCTCAAAATAAATTTTTTTGCGTGTAAAAATATTTCGGCAACTGTTGGCCATCGACAAAAGTCTATAGGTGAAAACATCCAAATTCAGGCGAAGCAGATAAGAAGAGATAACTTAAAAAATACTATTTTAAGTATGTAAAAAACTTTCGGCAGATGTACACCGACAAAAGTTGATAGGTGAGAATGTCCAAATTCAGGCAAAACTGATTGAGAAAATTACGTACGTAACCGCAACTTGACGCGAATTCAAACCGATTCTCCGTATGACGTTATTTAAAAAAAAACACACGTGACGTATAAGAAAGGCAGGTTGGGATAGAAAGATAAGATGATTGATACATGCAATAGGGAAAATTTTGCCATCTATGGACAAGTTGGTGGGTGGGAAAGTCCAAATTAAGGAACGCATGTTTCACAAAATTAAATAAAATTGTTTGATTGAAATTAAATAAAATAGTTTCGATTGAAATACGTGCAAAGCTGTAGCCCAATGCTTTAGATAAAGATTCAACTGAAATTCAAACACAAAAGAAATGAAACTCTTTCTCTCTTTGTCTGTGTTTGTGTGTTGAGAGTGTGTGTAGTTTAGTTGTGTACGTAAGGTGGCAGTTGAGAAGATTGAATGGTCCATTACCTTCACTAAGTCTTTAATTTTATTTTCCAAATGCCATACTTAGAAACTCAATAACGTTAAGCTTCTCCATACGGAATTCAAATCTACATTTTAGATCTTATTCTTTCAACCTTACATGCATTCTAGATCATTACATTTTATAACAATCCTCTTCATGTCCCACTCCTTGTCTCATTTCCTGTTTGCACACTTATATATATATATATATGATCATCAATCCATCACGACTTATTACATGGTTAATATGCCCTCGAATAATATGGCAATATCTTATGTAGTTTGGTAACTTTTCGAAAAGAATGTTTAATTATCATTTTTCAGTTAACAGTTAAAAGTTAATTGATTATGATATAATTTAGTACTAATTACATAGTAAAAAAATAATAAGTAAATCAATCATGGCGACTGATATGTTTATAAGAATCGTTATTATATCGGTGATAGACACGCTTAATCATGACACCCGCGTTAAGGTAGCACAACTATGATTATATTTGTTGTAATTAAGTAAAAAGAATTCCAAGATCAAATCCACTAAAAGTTTCTTATACGAAAATGATCATCCGACTATGACGGGCGGGGTTAGTAAGTCCGCGAACGATGTGACATGCCTCGTAGATATTAAAATTTTAATAATTTTTTTACTATCACTTTTCAATTATGATTTATTTCTTAAAATATATTTTAATATTATTTAATAAAAATTAATAATAAAATAAAATAAAAATAAAAATTATACTTATACATGTTAAATTGTGTCCGCTGCGAGCAATAAAAAGTCCTTTTATATGCCTCACTCATGCATGCTCCTTTGTTAGTTGAAGCTGGAAAATTTATATGTTAAACCATTTTAAATTATCAATTTAAGTAAAAAGACACTAGTGGAAAACCAAATTAAAGTGGATTAGATGAATGGATGAAATACTAGTATTAATTAGCACGTGGAAAGTTAAGAAAGATATAGTGTTTTACTTTCATGTAAAACTATATATTGGAAAGAATATTAATTTCAATAGGACTAGGAGAACAATATATATCCTAATTACGATTAGTGAAGGCTGCGTCAAACCTCTACACATTACATTATTAATGCTTGCGTTATAAGTTATAACACTAACAAAACTGTAAGAAGAAAGTTCAGACAAAATCTCATAAATGTCTATCTTTTATGCTCAGAATAACACTGCACTTTCATTTTGTACTGTATAAGCTTCTAAAAGTAACTCTCTGCCAACAATGTTCCTCTGTTTTAACTTCTTCAACATTTCTCCACATAAAATATAATTATTTCTAATTCCTATTCATACATCAAAGTAGTTATATCTTAAATCTATTTCAAATTCCACATAAAATATAATTATTTCACATAAAAAATACATAATAAAATTATGATCAATACTTATGTGTTTTCGGAGCGATATTTTATATGGTTTTAATATCAGTTTAGAATAGTCTTTAACATTTTCTTCCAAGACTTTTGTACTCTAAAAGCTCCACCAACAAAATCTTTGTTCTTCTGTTTTGACTTAAGCAACAAAATCGCAATATTATTTATTCCTCCAAATTTAAAAAGAAAAAAAAAAGATAAACATATTTAATTATTAATAATTAAACCTGTCTATCCATATACTGCAATTTTACACTAAACCCCCAACAGTAAAAAAGAAAAATAAAAGATGTAGCATGATAAAAAGATGAGATAATTATTTAAATGGAAATAAAATCACGCCGGCGCCATTTTGTTATAATCGGCATCGGAAGATTCTAGAAGCAGCTGCTCTTCTGGTTCGCCGTCGCTCTCATTTTTTTCCTCCGCCGTCAAATCCTTCGCCCTGCATGCTTGCTGCTCCCAATCCGTTCTCAAGAGCGCATATATCATTGACGCCGCGCACGATGCCTGCGCCGCCACCAACCCCATCCACAGCCCCTTGAAATCATACCCGAGGTAGAAGCTCAGCGACACCGCCGTCGGCATCCCCACTAAGTAAAAGCTGCCGAGATTTATATTCGCCGCCGTCTTCGGCTGCGCTGTCCCCCTCAGAACGCCGCACCCAGCAGTCTGCGGGCAGTTTCCGAGCTCGCAGAGGCCGATTATCGGCAGCACTGCTGCCGTGAGCGCGTGAATCTCAGCGTCCTGCGTGAACATCCCCGCCCACACATTCCTCACCGAGCACGCGAATATCAAAGCTACAGACCCTAGCACAAAGCCTGCCGCGATCCCCGCCGCTGCCGCCGCCCTCGCCTGCCTCGGCCGGTTGGCGCCGAGTTCGTTCCCCACTCTGGTGGAGATTCCGAAGCTTAGAGAAGAAGGGAAAATGTAGATCAAGGAAGTGGTTTGAATTAAGATCCCCATGGATGCCACAGTGGCGCGTGGGTTGGCGAGGAGGCCGCAGAGGAGGATCATGATTTCATACCACCACCACTCCAAGCACACACTCATACAACTCGGAATTGCAAGGTTGAAGAGTGGCCCCCACTCCTTCAAGCACTCGCTAGTCACGCCCCCCCACGTCAGCTTGTGGGTCCCGGTTATCGCCATGTAAGCGACCAGGAAACACACCAGGTTGACATTGGTCCAGACCCCAGCGACGGCGATCCCGGGCACGCCGAGGTCGAGAACATTCACGAAGAGGTGGTTGATCGGCACGTGGAGGACGATCGCGAGCGCGGCGCAGTACGCGATCGGCATTGTGATCGACTGCGCCCGCAGGTATATCCTCAGAGGGTGGAGGAACGACTGCGCGAAGAGATCGGGAATCGAGTAGAGAATGTAGGAGCGGGCCACGGCGGCGATGGTGGGGTCCTGGTTCAATTCAATGAGGATCCAGTGCATGTTGAGCCAGAGGAAGGCGATGGGTACGGAGGCGAGGAGGAGGAGGAGGATACAGCGTTGTAGGGTGGTCCCCAGGAGCTTGTAGCGATGGGCCCCGAATGCCTGTGAGCAAATGGGCTCCATCCCATAGGCGAGGCCGGAGAGGATGGAGTAGCCAGTGATGTTGGCGAAGCCTACGGCGAGGGCTCCGCCGGCTAAGGCGAGTTCGCTGTGGTGGCCAAGGAAGAGCATGGAGATCATGGGCCTCAAGTAGAGGAGGATGGAAGTGATGATGAGGGGGAGGGAGATGTTGGAGATGGATTTGAGCTCATCCACGGCTGTTGACAGATTGGATTTTGCTGGTGTGATTTGGTGTTGCTCTTGGGATGTTGGAGTGTCCATGGAAATCAAAGGGTTCAACATGTTTTTCTTTGGATTAGTTTGATTGGTTTTGGGTAGACAGAGAGTGGAGAGTGTGGGTATGAGTTTGGGTTGAAGGGAGAGGGATATTTATAGAGTAACAAGTAAGTTATGAGCTTCACTAGTTAAGTTAGAGAGGGAAGACAGAGGGCGTGGCTGTTTTAGTTTTCATCCCTTTATCTCTACTTTTGTATACTGCCTCCATACTACTAAATATGTCATCTTTTGATAAAAAAATTCTCACATTTTTAATTAAAATATGACATATTTAGTAAAACGGAGAGAGTACATATATGCATTCTCATCCCTTATGTAATTATGTGACGTGTAGTGTTGCTTTGACACAAAAGTAATAATACATATTATAAATAATGATTTAAGATTTAATATATCATTTTTTTATTTTATGTATATCACAAATCTTAAACTTTAATCCTGCTATATCTCAATTTTGTATTAATACGTTGTGTGCCAAATTATTTCTTGTTTCAAATTTAAATAGAAAAGAAAATTTGAACAGCTATTGGGGTGGTGGGTGTAATTTTAATTGACGGATTTAAAAAAATTATATTATATTTAAATTATAAAGTTGTGTTATGAATGACTTGAACCAAACATTTATTAGTTGAAACATAATCTCCTATCACTAAATTAACGCATCATAAGTAACAGACATTTATTTGTGAGAACAAATCCGCTTTGCTTTATTTTATATTTTATAATATCAAAATATATGATGAAATTTTTAAAAGTTACTCTATCCGTCCCATTAAACTTGACACAATTCCCTTATTTGAACGTCTCACTAAGCTTGATACATTCCTAAAATAGTAAAAATTATCATTTTAAAAAAGTGTGGACCCTACCACCTTTATCACTCTTATACTATTTTATACACTCTCCTTAATAACCGTGTCAAAAGTTTTGTATCATGCTTATTGGGACGGAGAGAGTGCCATTTACTATTTTCAAAAATAAAATAATAAGGACAAGTTAAAAAAACAAGTGATAATTAAGTAATGAAGTGAGTATAAATATAAGTGATGGAATGAAACAGTGCATTTCTAATATTGTTTGAGTTGGACTGTATCTGTTAATAGCCTTTCATTTTCAGTCCAAAAAGAGGAGAGCGAGCGTGTGAAAATATGTGGAATCGTACACGGAAAAATTAGTTTTAATTATATCCATTGATGAAAATTTTGAACGGTACAGATTTATTTTTACTTAAAGCACAATATTTTTAGCATAACTATGTCCTATAAATATATAGAGAGAGATGTAGAAATTATACTTTTTGAAAAAAATAAATCGTCGTGTAGTGATCGCCTATTTAGCCCGCAAGTCATTGTTAAGATTTATGGAGTTTATTTCTTGCAGGCATGTAAAACGTTTTCCATGACCAAAGAATTTTGACTCAACTTAATTTTATATATTATTTATTATACTAATAATACATGGAGTTTATTATCATATCATAAATATTCATATAATATTCTTAAAATTTTGAACTTTGATATCAATCATCAGATTTTGCACCCCACGTCGGATTAGCCAAAATTAATCATGCTATCGTTGATGAGTAAAGTACATATATAATTATATAATATAAACACAACATTAAGTAATTTAAATGGAATAATAACATAAAAAGGAGAAGAGATATATGGTTTTTATGGGAATTAATTAATCTAATCTGTGTTTTTAAAGAAGAAATAAAAGGTGGATGGACGGTTCCATTAATGATGATTTGATTTTGACTTGTAAGTCCAACAAACTTTGTTTCAAGATATGGAAAAATCAAATTAAATTGCCAATTGGTATTAATATTGTTTTACCTTTTCTGATTAATCATTTTAAAAATTAAACCTTTTAATGTGTGTGTGTACATGTATGTTGTGGACAAGGATAATGATGGATCTGATGGTGTAGTCTTCTAACGAATATTGTCTTCACTTAAATGTTAATTTCGACAAAATATTCTAGACTTATATGGCATAATTTAATTTAATTAAAAGTGTTACGGACTCATTCATTCATTTAAATTAAAACTGATTTATTTATTCCATCTTCATTCTTATTTTCTGCTACGTGTCGACAGGGATTAATCATTCTGATAATTACATATATATATTTTTTCATTTTATCAATTTCTGAATTTGTGTGTGTAGCTACATTATTTTAGTAAGATGGATGTAAAATGAGTTATGAATTGAGATTTACATAAAGCTTCTAATCAAATTGTTCTTGAGTGTTTTTTTTTCTTCTTCTCAGTATCTTTATAATCTATATTTATATTTAATGAGGGTAGAAAGTAGTTGTGACATTTGCTTTCTTTAGTTGCATCCATCTTTTGGATTCATGCATGCATTAACGTCACTAACATGCAACATTTTACAGAAGGAAAAATGCATTGATATGTGCAATGTATATGGTTTGGACACGGAACAAATAACGTAGAAGAGAGACGTTCTTTGTATGGGAAAAAAAATTTATTGAATTAATATTAAGTGGGTAAGTCTAACATGGTAAAATCTAGTATCTCTGGTATTTATAGACCTAAATAAATCATTACTAAATCTGACCTAAATAAATCATTACTAAATCTAAGGGGGTGTATTTGTTGTAGACTCTATAAAAAAAATTTAGATTTTTAAAGTTTGGGATATTTAATTCAAATTTTCAAAAGTCTATAAAAATCATAACGTACTCATTATGGATTTTAAAGTCTTACTAATTTTTAGGTATTCAACAATCTATGAATTTTAGTAGTTTATAAATTTTCATGGATTCTCTTTAAAAAATATAAATACTATTATTATTATTATTAATTTATAATAAAAATAAATTAATAGACATTAAATAAAATATATAAGTAAGATAATATAAATACTATTATTGTTATTAATGTATAATAAATATAAATTAATAGACATATTAATGAATATTAGAATATATATAAATATATTTTAAAATAAATTAATTATATATATTCTTAATATATTAAAAATTAAAAATATATATATGGAGGCCCGGCTCAAGACCGTCCGATCCACTTGAGCTTGATCTTTGCCTTGAATTACAAGCCCGGTCGGGGCATGGGCCGGGCTTGAGCCCATCCATAAAACTGCAGGTCAGACCTGACATATGGAAGCATGGTCCAGTCCGGCCCATTGCTATCCTTAGTACCGAAGTATATGAAAATATATAAAATTCTATGTAAATCAATAAAAAAAAAGTGTATTCCACAATTCTATCTAATTTATAAAAATCTATATAAATCAATAAAAAAATCATCCAAACTCTACATGGAGTCTATAGATTTCCTAAATCCACAGACTTTTTAAAGTACAAAAAACTCCAACAGAATCTCAATTGAACACACCCCTAAATCTAATATGATATGATATATCTCTAATATGATAAGAAACATTTAAACTTATCTTAGCTAGGAACTAAATAAAATTATATACAATAATCGAAAAAGAATAAAACATCCGAATGAGCTAGATAAGGGTTGAATTTGGGCTCGGGAGTCCATACATCACGACAAAACAGTGAGTCTTGTTCGTCTTGTCGTTCCGCTTCTGGAAAGAGACTTTAGTAGAATTCTAACCCGTAGTAAAAAGTTATAACCGTTTCGGTTCCAGCCGACGATAGCTCTTTTCTCGATCCTTAGCTCCTATATAATTGGCAGCCATTTGTTGCGCATCATTTAGTGACATTATATTTGAAGATACTTTACTCATATAAACCCCATCAAAGAAAAGAAGCTAAAATTTTCAAAATCTAAATCTCTATCTTAAACATCCATCAAAATAAGCAAACGAGACAATTTGATAAAAGTTGCTTCACTTGTCTTAAGTCGTCGGCAGATAACATCGATTTTAAAATGAAACGATTGTACTTTTATTAGTTTGTATTTAACAACTATTTCTTATTATAAACTTTCGTCAAGTCTCATTATTTATAACACACTAGTATTTTTACCCGTGCAGTTGCACGGGAAATTATTTTTGCAGTATATAATTTCATCATTTTAAAATATAGATAATTTTAATAATGTTTAATAAAATCAAACAATCCAAATAAAAGTTATCTTATTATATATGATAAGTATTAAGCCTACATATTATATTTTTAAAGATTATAAATAGGTTATTATATACTCCATCCGTTTTATAAAAACATATACCATTTGAATTTTTGATGCGATACAAATTTTAACAAAATGTAGTTGAATTGAGTGGTATTAAAACCGAGACTCACAAAAAAATGTTATTAAATATTAAAATATGGTTAATTTAAATGGTAGTGTGTTAGGACTCACAAAAAGGTGTTATTAAATGTTAAAATATAATTGATTTGAATGATAATGGAGATTGAGACCCAAAAAAAATGTTATTAAACGTTAAACCATATCCAAAAATAGAAAGTGGATGTTTATGTGGAAGGTAATAAATTTGCAAAAGATGTATCTTTTTAAAAAATGAAATGAGTATTAGTTTCTCTTTTTAATGTAACAAAAACATAAAAAATTGTTTATTACATATTATTCGATTTGAAGATTACCTAATTAATTTAGGGTGCGTATTTTCTAATTTTTTTAAGTTGCAATTCGACTTCAAAATATTTAATTAGTTTTTTTTTTGCACATATGTGAAATATATTTCTTATTTACATTTTATTAAGTTTATAATGGTTTATTTAATACAAATTTATTTAACGATTTATTGAGACTATTCATTTCCCCACTCCCCACTAATCTCTTTAATGAATTTATTAATTTGTATTATTTCTAATTAACTATATATAATACTAAATTATATTTATAATCAAAATAATAAAATAATGAATATAATTTTATAAATTAAATTAAATAAAATTAATTATGGATGATATGAAAAAAACTTAAAAAATAATAAATATAATGAATATTTTTTTTATTCATTTATTGTGTCATAGTTTAAGATAAAATAAAATGAAAAAATGAAAAGACAATAAAATAAATATACTAAAAATATATATATTTTTTATTAATTATAAAATAATAAATAAAACTTTAAATGGAATTTAAAAAAAATTATTATTGATAATTTGAATAAAAGAAAAATTAAGAAATATAGATATAACTATATTTGTATCCACATTTTTATTCATTTCTAATGTCATAACTTAAGAAAAATAAAAATGAGAAGTGAAAAGACAATAAGTTAAATATAATAAAAATATTAATTATATATAATTTCATAAAATATGTAAATTAATAAAATAAGAAATATGATTTTATAATAAAATTAAAAAAATTCATTACTGATAATATTAATAAAAGAGAAAATAAAAATATGAAGTCAAAAGATAATAATGTAAATATAATAAAAAAACAAACAAATTTATTTCATAAAATATATAAATTAATAAAATAATAAATATAATTTTATTATGAAATTAAATAAAATTAATTATTGATAATATGAGAAAAAATAAAAATGAATAGATTAAAAACACTAATCTAAATAAAATAAAAGAGAAAGGGTAAAATGGAAAAAAAAGTAGCAAAATGGTTTTGCTTTTATATATATATAGATTACTTTTGAACATAAGTATTAAAAAATATTTTTTTTGTGTAAAATGTAGAGCCTAATACAAGAATAATTTTTTTAAATACAAATTATCATTATTGAGACACGAAACATACCATGAATAAAGAAAAAAATACATTTATTTTTGTAATTATTCAAAAGATGGTATGATGTTAAGAAGAAGAGAGTGTTCCTACTACTCCCAGCTTCAAGTCACTTCTCCACTAAATTTATAATTCTTCATTCTTCTCTTTCGTTAAAATGTATGGTAGTATCCTTTACATTACCACTTATACATAATTTGATTTTTAAGGTTGTTTAGTTAAGATCTGGAATATGGATATTAACTCACATTAGAGACCATATATATATATATAACATCAGAACTAACATCTATCTATTTTAACCTTAATTTTAATACAAAATTTTATTTAAAACATATTATCAAAAGTTGGTCTTTGAATAGAAATTAATATAACGCAGCCAGTTTCCATTTCCAGACACAAACAATATCAATTCAATTCAAAAAGTGCTAAATTAAAGTCTCATTTATATATTCATTCACACGCTTTAAAAACTCAATAATTTTTTTTTATAATTCATGAATACTAGTACTCCCTCCGTACCACTAAGTTTGACACAATTTTCTTATTTGGACGTCCCACTAAGCTCGACACATTCATAAAATAGTAAAAGTTATCTATTTAAAAAGGTGAGGACCCTACCACCTTTATCACTTACACTACTTTATACACTCTCCTTAATAACCGTGCCCATAAGTTTTGTGTCATGCTTATTGAAACTGAGGGAGTATTAAACTTGAAACCTTTAGAGATCGAACAAAGCATACCTAATTTTTGAATGCATAATATATATATATATATATATATATATATAGTTATAATATATTCAATAAATAAGCTTATCTTAAGTGCGTGCATGCGCCTTACAACAATGAAATATATAATCTTAATATATTTCTGCTTCTTTCGTGCAGTCGACAAATAAATAATTAAATCGATGGACTGCACATGATCTTCATCAAGTAGTGTTTTAATTTTACACTATAAAAAATGCATTATATAGCAACGGAATAGCGATGGAAAAATTTTTCGTTTCTAAATTTTAACAGATTAACAATGAAATTGTTGTAGGAATTAATGACGAAATTATCCGTTATTACAAATTTAGTAACGAAATTTTCCGTTACAGTTCCGTAACTAAAATTGAAAAAACCATTATAGAAATGAAAATTACGTTATATTTCTGTTGTTATATATAGTAACGGAATATATTCCGTTGTTAATTTTTTTTAGCAACCATTAATATTATTACGAATAAATCCGTTACAAATCCATTACTAAAAATTTTAGTAACGAATTTTTTTGTTTTAGTAATCGAAAAATTATGTTGCTAATATAATTTTTTTTTGTAATGTTATTTTATTTGTATATTTGGGTTTTGACAACATTAAATTTAATCCACAATACGACGACGACAGTTCTTTGTCCGTATCTCGCCTGCATTTCAATTGGACCAAATTAAAGCATTGACAATTGCTTAAGACAAAAATGGGGTGTGTATTTTAGTGGTAAATGATCCATAATTTATTTTAGGGAATTAAACAAATGCTAACTGGATTCAAGATTAGCCTACAACTTTATCTAAGAAGTCTTAGGTTTTTGAGCAATATTTTATCTCATTTTACTCCAATAACTTATCCAGATTCTCTCCTACATATTTATTATATTTATTTCTGTCGGGGATAGAGTACTCAACACTCACTGAAAGTGGAATACTTCGTGTATTATATGCAAAAGAGTTGAGTTTATAAAAGTGTGATATACCTAAGTTAAAAATGGTCAATATTATTGTGGTTGACAAGATGCTAAATGAATTGATTATTTTTAAATGTATTCATATAATAAATTTAAAGTTAAATATATTTAATTTGAAACAGTATTTTGACAAGTGATCTATTAGGAAGTATCATTGTCAAAGGAGAAAAATGAGTATGAAATAAAATTTTAGTATGTATATTTTGATATTACATTAAAATGTATATGAGATCAGAGATGACAATCCGGTATGTTAGGTACAACAGGTATGAATAGTAATTATTCATATCCATACATGCGAATAAAATGAATAATAAATTCTTCCCATAAAGTTATCCGTGTTATTAAAATCACTCAAACTCGTTAGATATATAATTTAAGTATTAGATATAGTTTTAGTTGAGAAACAAATATACTATATGAAAAATAGAAAAATATTAATGTCAATATTAGGTGGGTATACGAGTATTTCACGAATATTTTATAAATATTTTATTGATAATTTTTTACGGGTATATGAGTTTCGTGAGTATTCCATACTCATATTATAATATAAAATTATAAATCAGTTTACAATGTAAGAGTTTAATAAACAAATAGTTAAAATAATCAATGGTTACTTTGTACGATGTACTATCAAGACTATCTTTATATTAAAACTATATATATTGAAAAACCCTTATGTCATATAGACAAACAATTTATTTATTTATTTTAATATTTGAAATGGAAGATGTGGACACCACTTTATAAAGAACAAATACATAGTAAGGGGTGTAGATCACTGTCTATTGATTATCTATACAATGACACATTATCCAACACATAATGCTACTTAAGTAATTTTTGCAAGACCGCTAAACGTGCAGAGAATCCAAGCATAAAATTCACCTAAGACTAGCAAGTCATTTATATTAGGAAAATAATATTATTGAGACAATATATCAAAGCTTAAAACTTGGTGGGGTTCATGCCATATTTATGTTCCTATTGGCAAACTGCATGCATGCTATCATGTTAATTAATTGAGTTTTGCCAGATTCATAGATCATCAACTTGATAAGGTTATGCATAATATAGCATAGTTTGCCATCGAGCATCCAGTTCGACTTATCTATTTTCTCTTAATTTGACATTTACTGCTGTTTCTATAAAATATTCACACACAGTGTTATAATTATATTTTCTGCTTCATTATGTTGTGTTGTATATTGGTAATTGTTTGTTGACTTTTCATCTAGAACATCTTGGGCCGACGATCGTTCATGTTCTTTTCAACGTGAATATTTACGAGGTTTACGAGCTGCTTGTAAGTGAAAGGACTTGATTAAGCATTGACTTTCAGAAATTATCACATAATTAGGACATGCATAATTTAAATTATAAATCTTAGATTCAAAAATTTTATGATGATAATCTGAGAAATAATAGTGGAAGTACTAAGTAACTTGAATTGAATGATCTCCTCTCTTGATGTGTGGTGATATGGATCTCACAAATGATTAATACTGGTTTTTCCAATAGAGAACTACAGAAGAAATGCACTTTCTGTATTACACGTAATGTACCATAACCCTACTTAAATAATAAGTAATTATTTTAGGTTTTGTAATTTGGTCCCTCAATAAATTACAAAACTCTTTATAGTATCTACACATTTAATTCCATGATTAATTAACATTCTTTTAATTCATAATATATCTTCAATATATAAATTTAATTGCACTACCCAAAGACAATTATACATATTTAATTTAACATATGTTAGTCCAATTTAGATTGTTTTTCCAACAATCTCCCACTTGGACTATATATGTTACCGAATAAACATGCATTACCTTATGAGCTCAAACTTTGATGTCTCATATTAGGATATTATGAAACAATCTCGTACATCAATCATAAGAGTCCATAATCACTTTCTGTGTCACTAAACTCATCAGTAATCACATACACTGATACAATCAAATGATACAGATCAATTATGGATGCGTAACATGTAAATTACATGTAATGTGATCTAACATGTCTATTTTCAATTGGTCCACCTTATTTCTAAATGAGATCAATAACAACCAAAATGACAGAGTTAATAATTCAATAACCAAATATTTTATGTTTGCACAGAAAATACCAAAATACAAAAAATGTATCCAAAACACACTATAAAACAATAACATATCACCAAATCCTACTAAACTAAAGCATCATGTAGCAACAACACACCCCATATGAGCAGTATGCTCATTAAAGGTCTTGGGTGTTAATTCCTTAGTTAGTGGATCTGCAATCATCGAATCTGTTCCTATGTGCTCTATAGTAATGTGTCCACTATGTACTATTTCTTTCACAACCAGGTACTTAATGTCAACGTGCTTTGATTTAGTAGAATTATGTTGTTGTTGGAATATAGTACTGCCGAGTTATTGTCACAATATAACTTTAGTGGTCTTTCAATATTTTCAACAATGCGCAACCCAGTGATAGAATTCCGCAACCATATTCCATGACATGATGCCTCATAACACGCCATGAATTTGCTGCCATGGTAGAAGGTGCTACAAGTGTACAAGTGTACAAGTGTACAAGTGTTTGTTTAGCAGTTCTCCAAAAAATGGCTCCCCCGGGCAATAGAATGAGAATACTCAACAAACTATGCCTCACATGATTTTCTATACGCGAGCATGAAATATTTTGTTCTCTGCAAATACCTCAAAACTTGTTTGATTGCTCCCCAGCGATCCATACCGCTTAAATATCTGCCCAACATACCAACAACAAAATAGACTTACTAAATCCTTTTAACATTTGTGGCAAACAAAATGTAATCTATATACAAAACCAGAAAAATAGATTTAGTTCCACTAAACTTTTGGCACACACAATTATCAACAATACATCCCTTCAACAAAAATAGACTCAAAACTGAACAAGACTACTACTTGGTGAAACTTTTGATTCCATTTACGATAAGCTTGCTTAAGCCCATTGATGGATTTCTTTAATTTACAAATCATATTCTTTAGGTCTCCAACAACAAAGTTTTTCGGTTGTTGCATATAAATTGTCTCTACAATGTCACATTGAGAAACACCATTTTCACATCCATCTAATGTAACTCAAGATCAAAATGTGCAACGAATAGGGGTGTGCATCGGTGAATCTGTTTAACCGAACGATCAAATTTTTGATGAACCAAAATCAAATTGAACATGAGAAATATAAACCAAACCGAACGCTCAAATAAAATAAATCGAACTGAAAATCGACCGATAAAAACTGAATAGTTTTGGTTCTATTCAGTGTTGAACCGAAACAATAATTATTATTTTTTAAGTTATAAATAATTTATATGATCCATCTTTAAAAAAGTTATATTTTTAATTTTTTATTTTATAAATATAAAATATATTATATAATTATATATTTGTTACCAAATTATAAATATAATTATTTAATATTTAAAATAATTATATATTTTTAATATTTATATTACTCCATATTTTGGTCAGTTCGGTTGTCGATTGAATCAAAAAATATAAATTGCTAACCGAACCAAAACTTATTGGTTCTAAAATTTTAAAACCGAACTGCAAATTGAATGAAAATAAATTCGAATTGAAACCGACCAAAATATATCGGTTCGGTCGGTTTCCTTAATTCGGTTCGGTTCTTGCACACCCCTAACAACCAATTTCATAATTTTTGTCAGAGTATTTCGATGAAAGTGGAGAGAAATTCTCTTTGAAATCAATGCTTTTTCTTTGAGTATAACCTTTTGTCACAAGACAGACCTTATTTGTTTCCACATTACTTATTGAATCCCTTTTGGTTTTAAAAATCTATTTGCAACCAATAATTAAGTTTCACACTTGCAGGTAATGTGATGATGTCTCATATTTGATTTTCTAGCATGAAATTATACTCCTCAATTAAGACATCATTCCACATTTCAGAGTTCAGATACTTCATTTTTGATGTTACTTGATAGGATCAGTAATCATCAATCCATTATTTTCCTCACATTCCTGAAGATACAATTCATAATCATCATAAATAACATTTCTCCTCTCTCTTGTGGATCTCCTTAATTCCATTGGTTATTGAGGTTGTTGAGTTTGATCTTCTTCATTGACATGATCAATCAAATTTGAGATATTTTCAACACCATCCTCTTGAGGTTTTCTATATTCGTGTAACGATAAGAATAAGTTTAAACGCTACTAGAAGCATTTGTAGGAGTGAAATTTGAATCATCCTCAAAATTAATGTCTCTCACTCTATTTCTCCCCCAAGCTCAACATCATCAAAAAATATTGCATTTCCCATCTCAAAAATATTTTTTCTAGTGGGATCATAAAACTTGAAACTTTGACCTTATTGGACAACCAATAAAATAATTGCTAATTGTTTTGGAGTTCAATTTCTTTTCATTTGGATTTAAGGCCAAGCCTCAGCTGGACATCCCCAAATATGCAAATCATTTAAACTGAACTTTTGCCCATTCCAAAGTTCATATGGTGTTTTAATAGCTGCTTTAGTTGGTACCCTATTGAGAATATAAGCTACAATTTGTAGTGTTTCTCCTCAAAGTGATTTTGGTAAAGATGAATGACTAATCATACTTCTCACCATATCCTTTAAAGTTTTTGTTTCGTCTTTCAGCAACACATTCATGTTAGGGGATCCCGACATGGTGTACTGCGAAACAATTCCACATTCCTCTAGGAAGATAGTGAAAGGCCCTGGACATTGTTCACCCAAACAATCATATCTACCATAGTATTCACCTCCACGGTCAGACCTAACGACTTTTATTCTTTTGTTGAGTTGATTCTCAACTTCAACCTTAAAATTTTTGAACATGTCTATTGCCTCTAACTTTTCATGAATTAGATATAGGTAGCCAAATCATGAGTAATCATCTATAAAAGATTGTTGGTCAATTCAAAGAAGCTAAGGGATGACCCACAAATATATGTGTGTATCAATTGTAAGATGTCTGTAGCTATGTTGACACCTAATCTCTTTATTTTGGTATGCTTTCCTTTAATACAGTCAACACAGACATGAAGATCTAAAAAACCAAGAGTACCCAATATACCATCTGACACAAGCTTCATAATTTTGGGTTTTGAGATATGACCTAGACGCATATGCCATAAATTTGTTGAATTTTTCCTTTTTCATTTTTCACTTAGTACCTCTTGATTCAACATGCAATGATTCACCTAGAATGTATTAAATCAAGCATATATAAATTTTCATAAATATTTAAAGAACCAGTACCAATCATATTTGAATTTAAAGAAAGACAAAACTTAAAATTTCCAAATGAACAAGAATATTCACATTTTTTGAATAAGGAAAAAGAAACCAAATTTCGTTTAAATGACTGTACAATAAAAGTGTCTTTCAAACTAAAAAATATATGATCCTTAACAACAATCTAAAATTCTCAATCACACCCACTTCAGCCAATTTTCCATCACCCACATAGATTGTCTTTCACCATCAATTAACTTTCGACAGCTCATGCAACCCTGCATTGAAACACTTGTGCGAGTAGTTGCACTAGAATCTAACCATCAAGTGTTTCAAGGTATTGAAGTTAAATTGACTTCAGAATATACCAAAGTAAGAAATGTATCTTTCTTTGCACACCAAGCATGATATATGGTACAATCCTTCTTTATGTGGTTAGGTTTGCCACAAAAGAAAAAACTTTTAGAGCATGTATATTTCCATCATTTTATTTCTATTGTGGTGGACAACTAACTTTAGCAGTTTTCTCAAGACTTAATTTTCTTTTGTCATTATCCTTAGAAATACCAGTCTATTGAGCAATTTCAGATCTTTCATGCTTCAATATCTCTTCTTCTTGTACACAATATGAAATGAGCTCATCAAGAGTCAACTTCTCCTTTTGGCAGTTATAATGGACCTTAAATTGACTGAAATGTGCAAGAAGAGATATCAAAACTAAATGCACGAGTAAATCATCAGACACCTCAAACTTTAGTGCTTTTAGCTTTGAAGCAATGTGAGACATCTGCAAGATGTACTCCTTTATATTTTATTTACTCTTATACTTTAGTGAGATCAGGTTAGCTAAAAGCGTACTTGTCTCGCCCTTATCGTTTTTCACAAAACGCTTTTCAATTTCTATAAGGTACTCACTGACTGTAATAATTTTCTCAGAAGTTGTGCCTCGAATGACTTCTTGAATGATGTTTTTAATGATCATAAGACTACCGCCATTTGAGCGATCCCACTTCTCAAAGTCCCGTTTTTCCTCAACTAAAATTTCATTTGTCAGAGAACCGGGGTTTTCAACTCTCAACGCGTAGTCCAGATTCATGCAACCCAAAATGATCAGAATATCTTCTTTTCAATCATTGAAGTTTGACCCATTAAGTATGAAAATGTTGTTGGTGTTAGCAGATATAGAAGTTGTAGACAACATGATCATTTTTAGTAAGGTCCTCATTTTTAAAATGCATATTTAAATGGTGATGAAGAAATATTGTAAAAACCCGAAAAACAAATCCCTAATTATCAAGCTTAAGATAATTTAGTATAAAATTTCTCTCTCGGATATTTTTTTTGTTGCATAATGCATATTTTAAAATTTTCATATCATGACGATAAATATCTAAACACATTGCATTAGTATCCATAAGTTTTGAAAAATTATATGATTGAA
Organism: Leonotis leonurus; assembly: GCA_026898415.1. Lineage (NCBI taxonomy): Eukaryota > Viridiplantae > Streptophyta > Magnoliopsida > Lamiales > Lamiaceae > Leonotis > Leonotis leonurus. The sequence continues at coordinate 109,999 of JAPKLX010000137.1, forward strand.
TCCTATCAGGAATATTAGTGTTATTTTTTTTTTTTATGTAATGTGGAATTATCATATTCATTTATTTAATCCTTTGGCACTTAAAGAATTAAATATGAATACGAAGTTACATGAATTAATATTCTAAGCTATATCTTTATATATATATATACTTAGTGCTTGCATGTATGAGTGTATTACATAAATATGTGAGTATATTAAGGCTGTCAATTTTTGACACGACATGATAACCCAACATGAACGCGCACGAAATTAATGGGTTAGTCTCAAGCCTTATCTGGTTCGGGTCGTTATCAGGTTGACCCCATAAGAACTCAAAATTATCAGGTCGGGTTCAGGTCACCTGATAAGAAAATTTTATAATATATTAACTATTTATATTTTGAAGTAAATGTAATTTGTGATACTTTTTTTCCAAAATATTTTGTATTTTTTAAATATGAAAATGAATATATTCTATAAATTTAAAAAATTATGCATTTATTATTTTTTATTATAATTTTATAATTTTTATATTTTTTTTATCGTATAAATTTATTTTTTTTATCGTGTCGATAACGTGTCGTGTCAATACGAAAGTTATCGTGTTCGGGTTTGAGCTTAACAGGTCGGGTTCGAGTTTAGGTTCAACAAAACCTTAACAGTCAGGTTCGGGTTTGACCTTAACTGTTGGTCCCGAAAGAGCAAGGTTTGGTGTATGGGGGGGGGG
>JAPKLX010000137.1:110877-142084 GCA_026898415.1 Leonotis leonurus
CTCCACAATATGAGAGTTCTTATTGTAGACTCGATATGCTTTACTGACATCAGAATATCCTAAGAATATTCCAGGATCAGTTTTGCTATCAAAAGTCCTCAATTGAGATTTCCCATTATTGTGTATGTAACACAAACAACCAAAAGTGCGAAAGTAAGAGATCTTAGGCTTTCTGTTGTTCCAGATCTCATATGGAGTCTTTCCATGTCTGAGTGTAATTGATGATCTGTTCTGAGTATAACAGGCTGTGTAGATAGCTTCTGCCCAGAATTTCTTGGGTAGATTGGTAGCATTTAGCATAGTACGAGCTGCTTCTTTGAGTGATCTGTTTCTCCTCTCAACAACTCCATTTTGTTGAGGTGTTCTAGCAGCTGAGGTTTGATGAGTGATTCCCATCTTGTTGCAGTATGCTTCAATCTTCTGGTTGAGAAATTCTGTTCCTCGATCTGTTCTGATAGTAACTACACTCACCTCTTTTTGTTTGGTGATCTTGTGTAGAAAATCAGGTAGTTTGGCTAGTGTCTCTTTCTTCTTTAACAGAAAGATGACCCAGGTGAACCTTGAGTAGTCATCAATGATTACTAAGGTGTATTTTCTTCCATTTATGCTTAGTGGTTTAACTGGTCCAAACAGATCCAGATGCAAAAGCTCCAATATTCTTGATGTTGAGTGAGCTGTTTTGCTTGTAAAGGATGATCTGGTTTGCTTTCCAGCTTGACAAGCATCACATATATGATCTTTATCATATACTTGATCTGGTAGACCTTCCACTAACTTTTCTTTGGCAATCCTGTTGATTGACTTGAAGTTTAGGTGGCTTAATCTCTTATGCCATAACCAGCTTGTTTCTGATACAGTCTTAGTGACTAAGCAGGTCTCGATCTGGTTTGTCCACTGGACAATATAAAGCCTATCCTGCAATCTTCTGGTAAGGAGTATCTCATCTCCTTCCTTGTTCTTCACAAAACAGTTATTAGTATAAAAAACAATCTGATTACCGTTAGCACATAATTGACTTACTGAAAACAGATTGTGACTAAGACCCTCAATATATGATACGTTTGTGATGGTGGTCTTGCCAACTTTGATGTTTCCATATCCTCTGGTGTATCCTTTTGAATTACATCCAAAGGTGACCTGAAGTCCTGATTTTTCAATGTAATCTGATAATAGATTCTTGTCACATGTCATGTGCTTCGAACATCCACTATCTATTATCCAGATTGCTCCTCTAGCTATCTTGTTTCTTCTTGCAGTCTTCTGGTCCTGCAATTAATTCAACTTAGCTACCCTTCAACGTTTGGGTGCTTGGTTATTAGCAAATGTTCCCTTTCGAATCCAGAATATTTTTGGGTTAGGAACAGATATATAACAAGTAATAATGTTCCCATCATTATCAACTTTAGACAGAGAATGAAGTACAGATGGATGATGTCTCTCTATTCCATCATTCTTCAATCCTTTATTAATGGGTAATGTCATGTTGACATTTCTTGTCTTGTTGACATTATTGTTGGGTAATGTCCTGTTGACATTCTTTTTATGAATACGATCTGTTTCTGTGTAGTGAGCTGGTTGACCCTTTGTTTGGGTGTTTTGTCTGTACCCAGTCTCTTTTACCATCATCTTCTAGGGTTGATCTTTCTTGTTCCTTAGATCTATTACTTGGTCTGGTATTTGCTTTCTTTCTGGTACAAAGTTTATGGTTTCCGAAGATTTTCCTGAGTGACCTGGATACCCTAGACCAGATGTGCCTTTTTGCTGCAGATTGATAAGCAGCTTGGCACGTTCATCACTTTTGTAGATCATCTCTTTGCCTTTCTTTATTTTCTCTTTAGCTACGTTGTTTCTATTGATGACATCTTTGATCTTTGAGTTCAATGAGTGAATCTCTCCATATTTTCCCTTGATCTGTTCTTCCAGATTGGCTATCTGTTCTGATTTCTTCAGCCTATCGTTTTCTTCTACGACTTCTCTAAAAAGTCTTTTGATGCTCGAATAGCTTTTGAACATCTCATTTACTTCATCCCATGAGTATTCAGATTGATCTTCTACTTCTTATTCCAGATCATTATCATTTGAGGAATTTGAATTACAAGAATTTACCTCGATCTCATCTAGACCGTTGTCTAGTCCCACATAGCATTCATCCCAACCTTCTTCGTCATTAGCAAAGAATGCTTCATCATTCTCGGATGAGCTGTCTGAAAAATGACTCGAGCTACTTGAATCTTCTTCAGCTAGCATGGCCTTGCGCTCATATTTGAGTTTTCGATCTCTTTTTGCTCTCAATTCTTCTCTTTGGCTTTTGGATAGATCAGGACAGTCTGTTTTGAAGTGACATGTTCTGCCACAGCCAAAGAAGGTGTAATCTGCTGAGTTAGATGATTTTGAGGTTTTACCTGTCTGCTGTTTTGATTCATCCTTGTTATCAGGTCGATCATTGTCACGTTTCTTGTAGAAGTTTTTCTTGTTATCTTTGTAGAAACGTCTATATTTCTTCGATCTGACCTCCATCTTGTCCATGCGCTTGGCAATCATTGCAAACTCTTTTAACAATTTATCATAACCTTTCTCTTCATCTGGTATAGAAGGTTCAGAAAGTTCATCTGGTTTGCTCTTTGCTTTGAGGGCTACTTCTTTGTCCTTCTTTGAGCTGCTTTCTGCCTTTTTGGATAGATGATCTGGTTCACGAATTCTTTGAATATCACATTCATGGACTTTAAGATGATCAAATAAAGCTTCAGTAGTTAGTTCATTGAAGTCTGCACGAAGAGGTTGCATTGCAGCATATATTTCCTTGCTAGGTGGAAGTGCTCTGAGTATTTTCATGTTCTTCTCTCTTTGAGTATATTTGTTCTTATTGAACGCTGATATCTCAAGGAGAAATCCAGTAAATCTCATCTTCATTTACTCAATGGTCTCACCTGGTTTCATTTTAAATTCATCATATTTGTTGCAGGCAAGAGACAGCTTGTTCTCAATCATGACTTCAGATCCTAGACACAAGTCTCTTAGGGCTTCCCACATCTCTTTGGCAGTATCCAAATCTTGGATTTTGGCCAGATGTACCCCTTTGACTGTGCTAGATATGATCCCTTTAGCAAAGTCATCCAGATTGGCTTCGCGGCGTTCCTCAGCAGTATATTTCCTTGGATCTTTAGGAACAGTCTGTGTAGTAACACCAGTTGAGTTGGTTACCGTCACTTCTTCAGTGATCTGTAGTGGACCATCTTCAATAACTTTCCACATCAGATAGTGATGGGCTTTGAGTGCCATTTTGATTCTGAAGCTCCATTCTCTATATCCTTGGATGGAGAATTCTTCACAAGCCCTAACAACTGATGATTCCATAGCAGATAGTATGCACGTGAATGAAGATAGGTTTACTTAGATCTATTCAAGTTGACCACGCAGGTTTTTAACCTTGTGAAATAAAAACAATGGTCATTTGAACCACTGCTCTGATACCACTTGTTGGTCTCGAAAGAGCAAGGTTTGGTGTATGGGGGGGGGGGGGAATACACCAAATACAAACTTTTCAGTTTACTTGTTCAATTATTTAGAGAGTTCAAGCTATTCTTTAAATAAGAAATTGCTCGGCAGATGACTAACCAGATTGATCAGCAGATCGATATCAGATTAGTCCAAGCAGATTACTCTCTAGTGTAAACACTTAGACAATAATAAGAGTGATCTTATTATTTTCTAAGTATTGTGTGTGCGGAAATATGGTGGATTTAGTGAGTGCTCTTATTAAGAAAACCTAAGAATTAATCAGATAGTTAAGCAGATTGATTGAGATGCAGATTATATGATAGTGCAGATGGTTGAATAATAAACAACTGAAAGTAAATATGCAGAGATATAAAGAACACAGTTGTTTAACGTGGTTCGGGAAATCCCTACGTCCACGATCTGGTCAAAACTAGACCAGATTATCCACTACTAGGATACTCTTCTTCTTTATACTCGTGGAGAACGAGTCACAAGTATCAATCAAAGCTAGAAGGATACTTATGCACGAAGTAAGGGTCGTGTCCCTTTACAACAGATTACCTCTACGTTACCACTAGAAAACTACTAGCTAGCAGGGTGATCTCCTTTCTCTCGATAAGACAGACTTGAATCGAGGTTGGGTTGGTGTGATGAAGAATCACAGATTGTTTGAAGCTCTTAGTTTGGTTCAGAGATTGCTTGAGAGTATGTTGTCAATATAGCTCGCGTGTGTATATCTCCAGACCTTGAACTCGAATTATATAGGCTTTGAATTTAAAATTCTAGCCGTTGTTGATTGGCGTGAGATTGATTGTAGATTGCCAATCAATGATATCCATCATATCTGTTCTTGCCTTGTAGAAGCGTTGACTCAATCTTCTAAGTATGGAAAGCAGATCGCTAACGGTTACTTTCCTTAAGTCAATCGTGGATTCTCTTCTCAAACCCTATTGGATGGGCTTCAAAAATGACGTGGCAAGAGGATAGATGTGTAGGATGATGTCATCTGGTGGTTTGATGGCTCTATCGATCTGGTGCTTCGCTGTGATCATCGATCTGGTCGGTGATCTGGTCGCTGTCTGTTACAGCAGATCGATTTCTTCTTGGCGTGAAATCTTGGCCTTCATCCTATACTATTTATAGAAATGACTTCTATAGGAATAAATCCTTTACATGCTAAGTCATGTCCTAATCTGTTCTCTATCAGAATTCACTTTATATGTAGTGATCTGTTAACACGTAGAACAGTTTAACTCTAAAAAGACTAAGTGTGTTTCGAGAGGTCATCATCAAAACTAAAATACTTTAGGGTTCCCAACATTAACAGGTCGGTTTGTTATCAGGTCGACCTGATAACGATCCAACCCGCACGATTTGACACCCATATATATATTTGTATATATATTTAGGATGTAGATAATATAGAAAGTGGTTTTTTAGTAGGAAATATGAAACAATCTTGGCCATTTATATTTATGATCTAACGGTACAAATTTACACATGAATTTTCAAATTATAACCCATTAAAATTTTAAATAAATAGGAACATAAAGTTAAACAAGTAATTTTCGGTAGGAAAGAGAATTAATGTCCAACTCATCAACTGCATGGTATGCGATAATTTATGATTTTAATTGATATTTCCCATAACTGCCGCAAGTCCATAGAAATAGGATTTTCAGTTACCATAATTATGTGATTATGTCCATAAACTAGAAAAGCACACACAAATAGCAAATGTAGATTCGCCGCCACCACCACCACCGTGATTTTGCTCTGGTGAGGACGAGGACAGATTGTCGTCGAATCGGTGCCGCTGTTGTTCGTGGCTGTGTGGGGAATAATCGCCGGAATCGGATGTGTGGGGATTGGGGTGTACCGTGCTACACATGCTCACCGGGAAATTGCCGTGGAGATTTTGCGTCAGGATACAGCGAATGACGTGCTGATGAGGATCGGTTGCGACAACGAGATCCCGCCGATACCCGTCGAAAAGAGGGTCTCTAAGGAGGCGAGAGACTCTCTTAGGAAATTCTTTGTGAGAGATCCGAGGGGAAGGTGGAATGCAGAAAGTCTACTCGATCATCATTTTCTCAACATGGCCGAACGTCGCCGCCACCATCATCATTCATCGTTGAAGTTGCAATCATTTATGTCCAAGTGTTTTAACGTCAAAAAATCTACCACTGTTGTACATGCTTGTTCATCATCATGATGACGTTCCTAAAAGAAAATAATTGTAAATCTTTAAATGGTGAAAGTACAAATATACATGATGTCTCACTTTTTACGTTGCACCACATATATATGTGGATTGCATTATCATATACGTATAAATTGCAATGTTATTTTATCTTTGTTCTCTTTAAAAATATTATGTTGCACCACACTTATATGTGAATTACATTGTCGTATACATGTAAATTGCATTGTCATTTAGATTAGAATGAAATAGTTTTCAATATCAACCAATTTATAATTTTTCACAGACTACAATGCATCAATAAATATAACATAATGCATCAGACGTTTGATTGTGAATCAAAATGACGTAAATCAATATTGGATGCGGTGGAGCAATTTTTGGTTGCGTTTTCCAATTAAAATTCTTGTAATTTTAAATTAGGAAGAATTTCAAATATTTTTAGAAGATTATGTTATCCCATAAATTTCTCCAACTATCAAAAATTAAATGGTAGTACAATATATATATGTATAATGCAAATTACGTAAATATACAGTGCAACACTACATATATATCTAATGCAAATTATGTGACTATACAATGCAACAATAAACAAATAACGATTTTCTCTTTCCGTATTGCAGTTGCGTAATTTATGAGATTCATATTAATTTAAATAATATCCACCAAAACCGTCCACCAAAACCATCCATAGTATAAGTACCGATTTACTCTTGTTGCATTGTATTTTCACAATGCAACATGAAATTCAAAAATTAAGGAGATAATTAAAGAATCAATTATAGCCATTAGATCAATTCAAAGAGACGCTCCAAATCAACTTTTCTGATATAGAGGGAGAGTGATATGTCCAAGAAGGATTCTCGACACAAAGCATAAGTGATTTGTCTGTGGAGCAGATTGGCTGGCAGCTAGCTGGAGCATACCAGACGATCTGTCCAAACACAGATCGTGTGCGAAAGCTGTGTGTTTGTTGATTTGCTCTACAGTTAGAAAATATTTTATTATTGCTAAGTGTTCTTTAAGATATTGATTCAAATGCACAACTCACAGATAGTGATCTGCTCGATGGTGAAGTGTTAACAACATAATCAAATAATGCTGTTGGTTTACACTTCAGATAATCCTTAATAGATGACAATGACTACTTGGTTTCCAAAACATCAAAGTGTAGTTTCGAGGAACATCATCAAAACAAGTATAAATTCATGGGGTTCCCAACAAATGCAATGCAATAAATAAGAACACACAATATTTAACGTGGTTCGGGAAACTCCTTATGTCCACGATCGATCAAACTAGATCGATGAATCCCTTAACCTTGGATTACTCACTTATTTATCCTCGTTGAGTACGAACTCACTCTCGCTTTTTTATATTCGTTGAAGACGAGATTACAACTCGCTTATTTAAACTCGCTGAGTACGAGATCAGGTTCGAGTTAATATTCAGATTTCCTTTAAAGCTTTGGGGCTATGAAGGATACTAGAACTATGACTATGTAAGTTCAAATCTATTGTAAGTTCTAGTGGGTTACTCCAAAATACATGGGTTTAACTCTCTAAATTACAACACTTATGAATATGTATATGAACTAATCTAGTGTTGGATATCTTTGAATATGGCTGGAGAGAGCTGTTGAATGCTGAAGCTTTTTCGAACATCTTCTTCTGGAGTTGACAGAAGTATATATAGGCTGATTTAAATTCTAGCCGTTAAGAGTCTTTGCAGATAGCATTAAATGCTCTTTTGACCATTGGCATGGAAAAGTTAGTTGTGATCCATTTAGGTAGATCTGTAATTTCCTCCAATCTGTGTCGAGTAGCTCTTGTGATGTTCTGTTGGTGAGCAGAACGTTTTCAATATACCTGAGCTGTCTCCTCACAATCTGTTGATCAATCTGTGTAACAGATTGATTCTCTCGTTCTGCTTCTTGATTTGTCTCTCCATCTGTTGTCTGCTGTGATATGTTGGAATCACGATTGCTCTTCTGTCCTACAATCTGCCTGCTAGTCTTCTGTGAAATGGCCTCGTCATCCGGGTGTGCATGATCCGCTCTGGTAGTGAGCTGTTATGCTTCACCTCGTGCTATGTTGGTTATATGTTCACTTCATATGTGCTTCTGTGCTGTAGATGCTCCTAAAAACTAAGCCAGACACAATAGATTAAGTCATATGGACATATCGTTACTTACGTTCTATCTTTACATTTTAACTGAATCTTTTACAGCAGCATGATCCTATTACACAAATCGTTACTCACGATCTGTCCTTAAAGATTGATCATCTGCTCTAGTACATAAACTAAATAGATCAAGCTCTATAGACTAGGTTATTATATCATTAACCTATCTTTACATGTTAGCTGATCTGCTTTGAAGAACACAAAAGACTTCCTATGGACTCGGTCTTTCTTTCATCGATCTGGTGCTTTTACACTTAGTCTTTACGTTCTGCAAAGTCTTACTATGCTAGACACTAAAATAGTAAATCTTAAGCATCACATAACAATGAAAACGCACACATAATGAATCACATATCTCAACACAATAATGGTTTCACAGGCATCATCAAAACCAAACTAACAACTTTAGAAACATTAAAAAGGTTCCTAATTGTTTCCCAACACACACCAACATCATCTCCATGTATTGGTCATAGCAGACTGTCTGAACAGGTAATCCACGAAAGACTTATTCTTGTAATCCTTCAGATATTCTCTAAATGTGTCATCTGTCTGGCCTTGCTCATACTTAGGATTCTTGAAGCAGTAGAAATCCAGCATGAAACCCGTTATTTTTACTCTCATCCACTCCTCTGCACGTTTCTTATTGATCCTGATATCAGCTTGAGGCTCTGAGAATTTAAATCGCGCAAAGAAACATTCATCTGGATTTGTATTTTCTTCACCATGCTCAGGAGGTGGACTGTCTGATTTCTCACGTTCTGGCCTTTTGGCATGTTTTCTCTCCTGCTTAAGTTTCTCCTCAAAATATAATTTGCGATATTATGGATCTAAAACATTATCCTCCTTGTATCATACCATGAAAAGCTCGATAATTTCTTCATCTTCATATCGAGGCTTCTTGCCTTTGTCTATATGTGAAGGTTGTGGAGGAGGTTGAGAATGTTCAAGCTCTTGTTAGGGTTTGTATACCTCAAAGCATGCTTTATGCTTAGACGATATTTTAGACTTGTTTTCAGTTTCACTTTAATGAGAATAAATGTTTCTATCATTGTTTATTTATTTATTATTATTCTATATTGAATTGTAAACAAGTCCATTTATTACAATTGTAGACTGTGTGGTGGATGGATGATCACAAAAAGTAACACAGTCGGCTCCTTTGTAATATAAAGTCACAGTCTAGACAGACTTGGATAGTCTAGTCGGTAAAGGCTGCAATATCATTTGATGCGAGAGTTGATCTTAGCCCGCATAATGATGTCGATATATATAAGTGGATACACATGCTTTGCGTATACATATTGAGAGGTTTCATAGTGATATAAGTTCTAACGTGCTGATACTTAGAAGGAGGTCTCAGAAATTAGTTCATTTCTTAATCTGTGATGATGACATTAGTATAGGCGGTTGATCATACGCTGCTTTGATTCATCTACACTTGCGGGTTTTTCGTAACCCTAAAAAGTGATATCTTGGGCGATAGTGATTGACTTAGCTAGAAGTGCTCGACTATCAGTCGTACAGAATCGCACCTCGGTGACACGAGTTGATTAAATCCGCGTGAGGCGTTCAGAAAGGTTTATTAAATAAGAAACTCAGCCGGTTGGGAATTTATTCCATATGTAATAATTAAGTTTTGAACCAGATCACTGAAGGATAAATATATTAATTAATTTTGAGTTGTCAGCAAACTCAATTAATTAATGGATTTAGAAAATCGTAAACGCGGGAAATAATTAATGACAAGAGGGTTACATCTGCAATTTGAATGGATGAAGATAAGTTCAATATTTATCCTATAGTGGAGTCGATAAATATTTGTAATAGAATTGCACTTTATTGCATTTCCATAGAGTAATTAATTGGAGGCCAAATTAATTAAATTAATTAATTTAAGTCTAAGGTGGACCAAACAATTAATTGAATTTAATTGTGCCCAAAGGTGATTTGGAAATTAATTTAATTAAATTATGGATTTGTCTAAGCCCAAATTAATTTTGAATAATTCAAATTTGAATTTGGATTATGAATGGAAACTGCAGAAGATTAAAGTGGGGATATAGTTCTATTATTTGGGATCTTATCCATTATCCTTAGAAGCCCTAACCTAGCCCACAATATCTATAAAAGGAGTACAAAGAAGGAGCCGATTTTTCTACAAAAAACAGATAAAATTGGCGCCCCTTAAGAGATTTTATCTCTTATTTTCGAAAATTGGGAATGATTGCACGCTTAAATTTCCGTTCTTCTTTTCTCTTAAATTACTAGATAGATTCGCCCACACGATATTCTAGTATATAGATCGGGAATAGGATAGAAGTTTCCAAGGTCGGAACGTGGGAGATCAAGAGAAGAATTCGAATGGTGTGAATTGTGGTTTGATAGCTAACGATTCAAATATTTTCTCCACAAGCGGAGGATTTGCATAGGAAAAGGTATAAATTATTTAATTCTGCATTTATATCTTCTGTGTGGTATTATTTGAATAAGAATTAATTTTTCATGTAATTAATTAAACCTATGGATCATGCGAATTTAAGAGCCCCCCATACGGGTTTTATCAGTTGGTATCAGAGTCGGTCACAAGATTTTAATTTTTTTTATATGAATTGGATTTAATTCTTATTTATTTAACTATGATCATAATTTGATATTAGGATGCTAGATTTAAAATTAGCATTATATCTATGACATTACGTGGCTTATATGATTTAATATCGCTTTTACTTATTTGTTTGTTATTCGGTTCCCGGTTTGTAGCTTAAAATATTTAATAACATGGGGTCTGACCGTGTTAGATTATGAAGTATTTTATATTTTCATGTATTGCATTTAATTATGTAATTGAGTGAGAGATGAAGAACGAGACGGAGAAACAAAGGCCGGAGCCGGGCCACGGCATGTGTAGGGCACTAGACTACAGGCCCGCGCGAGAGCGTGCGGGAGGACAGCGTGTGGCCTTGGCCGCGGCACAATGCTAGGTTGGCGTTGGCGCGAAGCACACGAGGGGAGTGACGGGAACAGCCTCGGTGTCAGGCCAGGCCCGCACTGGCCGAGCGACGTGTAGGGCACGCGCAGAACATCACAGCGTCAACGGCCGCTGGCCCAACCTCAGCACTCGCTGAGCAGGCGGGCTGGTGCGCGCGGCTAGCGCTGGCGTGGGCAGAGCGCGGCCAGCGGGCGCTGGCCCTCGGCAGCGTGTGAGCGCCTCGGTCAGGCCTTGGTGCGTGTCTCGGAAGCCTCGACTGCGAGCGAGACGGGCTGGGAGCTTGCCTTTTCCGACTCCTAAATTCAAATTTTGAATTTTTTGAGTTTTTCTAGCCTGGTTTAAATTTAAAATTTGAACTGGAGATGAAGATAAAGAAGATGGAGGATTTGAAATTTCAATTCCTTAGTTTTATGAATTAGTTAATTTTATCATATTTTGGATAATTGATGTAATTATTAGCCTTATTACGTGCTTAATTGTTTTAATTTTGCTTTTATTTGCTACTTATTATGGAGATCTTGTCTAAATTGATATGACATAATATGTGATTATCAATGTCATAATATGTTATTATCCATGTTAAAACCTTTTTCAAAATTAAAAATGACTAAGCGATAATTTTAATTGCATTTTATTAATTTAATTTGCTATGGTTACATATGGTCTCCATGAGACGGTCTTTTCATGAAGTAACTTGTTTTAATTATATGCGGGATCACATTTTACCAGTTCATGTGATAAGACTTCTCTATAGATGGCTTTAAGAATTTAATTGATGCCAATATGACCCCGATTAATTTCTTTGGTGTTAGGCTCATGGTAATGACTTAGGTGTAATTTGGCAGTTATAGCAGCACTGCGCGACCTCTGACTGTTGAGTCACATGACCAGAGAAATTGTTTTAAAATTGATTATGTAATCGATCACACTGCGTGACTTGCATGATTTATTTTAAACAGTATGTTCAAAGCATGTTTTTTCTTTAAAAGTTTTGATTACTTGCATATGAGCATGTTTAGTTATGATAGTTTATTTGATTTATTCTCAGTTTTGTTAAGCATGACTATGAGTCCATTTGCCTCGATTCTTGAAAAGAATCGCCTTGATTCGGAAAATTATACTGACTGGAAAAAGGAATTTGGATACTGTCCTTACTGCTTACAACCTCAAATTCGTCCTTGACAAAGCATGTCCACCAGTTCCACTTGACACATCTTCTGCCAATGCGAGGGCTGCATATGATAGATGGATTCATGCTAACAAGATGGCGATGTGTTATATTATGGCTTCCATAAGCAGCACCTTGTTGTATCAACATGAAGACATTGAGATATATTCGCATATCATGTCTAGCCTACAAGAGAAATTCAAGACACAGAACATGATGACCAAGCAATTGGCCATTAGTAAAGTGATGAGCGCCTCGATGGCAGAGGGGACATCAGTTCGGGACCACGTCTTGAAGATGATGGGTCTTCTAAGTGATATCGAGATTCTAAGTGGTCGTATTGACCAAGAATCTCAGGTAGATATCATTATGCACATCTTACCAGTGAGTTTCATGTCATTTCATTTTATCTTCATAATGAATGGTAATAATCTTTCTTTGACAGAATTACTGGATGAGATCGAGGGGCAGAAGCAATCATGAATGCCAATGCAGCTCGAGCTTCTTCTCGCAACCCTAAAAATGGTAAGCGCAAGAGGAAGAGAGCAGCAAAGTCTATCTTAACACAAATTGTGTGCGGAAACTATGAATATTTTATTCTACTCTACACTTAGAAATTTGTAGAATGTTCTTTAGGAGGTTGATTCAAGTGCACAACTTGCAAATTATGATCTGCTTGCTGGTGAATTGGTGTTGATTGATTTCTGCTCTACTAAGTTACAACACTCGTATGGTATTTATAGCCGAATTGGTGTTGATTGATTTCTTGAATACTGGAGAGAATCTTGCAGCCTTGAAGCTTAATTTCTGGGAATCTGAGTGCACCGACGTCCTTACCCACTCACTCTCTAGTGTTTTAATTCACTCTCGTGAATCCACTATTCCGCGCATTGATATTTCTTTTCTCTCTTTTTCACGCATCTCTCGCTCTTGTCTCTTTGGAAGGCGTGGTGTATTTATAAGGCTGTAATAAATTATAGTCATTGATGTCATGCAGCTTTTATAGGTAGCATTTATAGTCCTTTTGACCATTGATTTGCTGATTGTAAATCTATATGTTGGAGTGTGTAATATGTGTCATCCTACGTGTCGTCTGATGTGGCATGGACATGTTACTTTCGATCAATTTAGGTAGATTTGTAGCTTTCTCCAATCTGTGTTGAGTAGCTCGTGTGAAGTTTTGTTTGTGGACAGAATATCTTTGATACACCTTGAGCTGTCTCCTCACACTCTGTTGATCAATCTGTTAGACATAAATTGATACACTTGATCAACTTCTTCATAGATAGACTATCTGGACAGAATATTTCCTACATTCAGTGTTATGGACAGAATGACTCCTTCATTTTGTGTCTTTGAAAGTTCTCCAGAACTAGTCTATAACAATGCTCTTATAGATTCAAAACATGATTTATGATTTGCCTCTTTACAATTCAACATCATAATAAGTCTAGTATAGATTTTGATAGGACCAGAACATGAATCATGTTCTATTCCTTCTCATTGTGATCTGTATACTAACTAAGAATTAAAACTAAGTCTAAGTTGATCTCTTATAGACAGATCTTTAGTGTAGATCTTAATATCTTTTAGTATAAATCAACTTAGAACGTTCTGTCCTCTGATCTTCTCTTAAATGGCTTTTTCTTCTGGGCAGTGAGCTATTTTACGTTCTGTGTTGATCATATATTTTCTTCATTCATGCCTTTGTTCTATGATGCTCCTAAAGCTAAGTCTAAAAAACATCATAGATTAAGTCCTATAGACAGATTGTTACTTACATTCTGTCTTTACATTTTGACTTAACCTTATACTAATAGCATGATCCTATGACATAGATCGTGACTCACGATCTGTCCCTACAGATTGATCATATGCTCTAGTACATGAATTAAGTAAGATCAAGCTCTATAGATTAGGTTATTATTTTATTAACCTATCTTTACATGTTAGTTGATCTGCTATAAGGAACACAAAAGATAACCTATGGACATGATATGTCTTTTATCGATCTGGTCCTTTTACATTTAGTCTTATGTGAAATCTAACTATACTAAACATTAAGTCCTAGGCATCACATTACAAAAAATACTGATACATAATGAATCAAACATCTCAACACTATAATAGTTTCGCAAGCATCATCAAAACCAAGCTAACAATATTGACAGCATAAAAAATATTCCAAACAAGCTTCTTGACAGCAATGGGAGAGTATTTGTCACCATATCAGTGAGCTGCTTCTCGAATTCAACCTTAACTTTCTCGACCATGTTGGCACCATCTTGATTAAACCTTTCATTGAATTTGTCCACATCAACTCATTGAAAGTCTAATTTGGCATTTGTTTCTTCTTTGTACTTATCTACTGTTGCCCTGTCGTTCTCCAGAAATTTATGCAATTCTTCAGATAACGTCTTGTGGGCGTTCTTGAAATGTTCTTCAACAGCTACAATTGAGGCTTGAGCAGCAGTGAAGGAGAGATTTGCATGGGCATTCGCCTTATTATTTACCTTGATGGAGATGAAATCCTTGATTTGTGCATTTGAAAGTGGGGAAGGAAGAGATACAAACAAATCCTCCAATGTGGAATGTGTATATCCTTTGGGAGTGGTTGATGGAGTGAGTATCTGTCCAGTTAGAATCAACTAGTGGGCCCACAATTACATTTGATTTGTGCACGGGAGTGGCATGCAAGTGGGTGCCAACTGGGACAAATGGAGAAGGTTGTGGAGATTGATGTTGAGCTTCATCTATTGGGATATTAGTGGGGGTAGAGGAGGTAGCAAGTTCATCACTAGCTTGATCAACAGATGATTTTTTTTTTCTAGCTGGTCAGTCGCTGAAGTTGTTGGTTTGCTGGTTTCTGGTGGAGCTTGTGCTTGAATATCATCGGTTGTGAGATGCCCACCATTGCAGTAGGTTCTTAACGATCTTTACTTTGAGAGGCATCGGGATAAGAAGTACCCTATGTTGCAAATTGATCGTCGAAGTTGAAGAAAGTGTCATCAAAATCACCAGCCAACAGGTTGATTGCGCAAAAAATTCTTTCTTATTGGCGTAGAAGGGAGATAGATCAACCTTAAGCTCCATGGCTTCTTCCTTCATCTTGATAAGAAAGTAATGGCAAAAATGTTGGCGAGCAACAGGGATGTATAGAAATCCAAAGTAAGAGGTTAAAGTACTCTCTTCAACCTTCAGGTCGTTGATAGAGAATAGTAGGAAAATGACATCCAAAACATAAAATGGGCTTTCCCTGATGTCCAGATAGGTTTGAAATCTTTCTTCCATGCAATCCATCCTGGGGGTCAGCTTGATGCTTGGAAGACTTGAACGAACTACTCTGATGGCCTTTACTTGCATCTGGATTATAATGACCTGCGCATTTCTCAATCTTTCATTGTGGTCGGATCCTCATCTCCAAGTGCGTTTTCTTCCACCTCATCTTGAAATATTTCTAGTGAGTCTACTTTCTGTTCTAGAATTGTTTTGATGGGTTGAGCATCAATTGCTATTGTCTCCTCCAGCTCATCATCAAGATTATGAGCGAGGGGCTTCTTGGTCGGTTTCTTTGTTTATTTCTCTTTCTTTTTAGCAGATGACTTAGCCTTGTCACTTTTCTTGGCTTAAACTCTTTTGTTTGAGTAACGTCAACTTCATCACTTATATATTATTGAAATCTTAGAGTATGATGTTTTTCACTTACGCACCCTTTCAACCCCGTTTCTTTTATCCAACCCCGAGTCATGCCCCGATTGATCTGCATTTTGGAAATTTCGTCTGTGACAGAGTGGTTTCAGAGCAATGGTTTCTTCTTCTTTTGCTCTAAGATCGTTTCGGAGCAACCTCTTGTCTCTAAGTCATATATCTTTCTTCACTGAAAAAGGTCTAGTTTGTGTCACTAGACTATTTAAAGATTGGACAACAACTCTCAACACTCCAGCATACCTTGTTCAACAATAAAGAATGTATGAGATGTTTAAGGAGATGAAAATATGCATATGGTATGAAAGTTCAAGTTTATAAAGACATATGACGAATGTTATGATGTTTCATAACAAAAAAAAGATGTGAGATGTTTAAAGGAAGGAAATTGTACATACGTTATGAAAATTCATGTTTATGAAAGAAATGTGATGAAGGTTATAATGATTTAGTTATGATAGACTAAGAGCCTACATAACAAGATCCTGAACGAAGCTCATGACACCCGATATTCTGTCATTTAGGAGGATAGTAAGATGTATCGGGATCAAAAATATATTTTTAGTAGAAAGAAAATTTCATATTTTAGATGATATGTCGCAAGATGTAGTTGTAAATTGAGGAGGAAGTTTGGAGGATTTGTTACCTATTATAGAATTTTCTTATAATGAGAATTATGAAATAACAATTGAAATGACTATGTACAAAGCTTTGTTTGGCCAAAATGTAGGTCACCATTTTGGAATTAATTATGTGAAAGAAAATTTGTATCCAGGAGTAGCGGTTGAGGAATGTTGGCTGCTAGTCTCGTCTTTCTTCTTCGCCACAATCCTCTTGCTCACCATGGTATCTAGTTCTTCGTCGAGGGTTAAATCCATAGAGCCGTTGGTTGCAGGTTTCCTTAGCTTATTTTTCGGGTGAGTTAGGACCATATGGGGGGAAATTGCAGAGAGAATGGAAGAGTGGGGAAGGTGTTGCGATGAATGGTGAATGAATGAGAAAGGTGGGAATGATGGAAGTTATTGGAAAATATGTCACAGCCCAATTTCTTAACCCTATCTTAGTTAAGTAATTAGACCATAACTGGGTTAATAAAGAAACTCTTGGAAATGAAAGTGAATCTCAGAGATAAATTGAATCAAATTTTCGCAGGAATACACAGGGCAGATTTGACACCCTAACTTCAAAGGATCATAACTTACTCATACGGACTCCGAATTCAGATCCGAAAGAACCGTTAGAAAAGAATCGAGAATATCTTTTAAATGGTACCAATTTTGAAAGAATTTGGACAGATGAGACGAACGAAAAAGGGTTTCCAACACGCTGTCCTGTTTCTAGCGAAAATAAAACTCAGACAAGTTATGAACTCAGGTTTCAATTTACCAAAGACAAAACTCAGAAAAATAGGATAAATGGTTGAACACGATGATTCACAAAGGAAAATACCAACAAGGATTTTATAAGCTAACAAAACATAATGGTACCAAACATTCAGATTAACAACAAAAGGAAACAAAGTTCCGCAACGGGAAGAGTGGATGAGCTATATGTATGACGACATATAACTCAGGGCTTACAAAGTATGTTTTCAACAGGGTTTATCAAGATGACCATAAATCCCTCTCAATATTTACATATCAAAAAGTAAGCTACAGTGTTCATCTCCATTGCCATCTCCCAGCTCAACCTGCACGTTTAGAAATACATGCAGGGCATGAGTACATAAAGCACTCAGTGGACACATGCCAAAAACATTTAAAACTTGCTCTTAGAGCTATATTGTTGACTTGCCAACTTTAGCATACACATGACTTTTAAGAAATAACCTGCATACGCTTCTTTAAACATATATCTTTTCTTTCTCAAAAACAATAAAAACTGAATATGCATGTCATGTGTCTGCAGACAATTATCTCATATCTGTAATACCATATCTACACGCACGTGTTGAGAGATAGGCCTCCCTCTCAAACACTCTGACCGGCCAACCCGCTCGCTGACTCACGGTCCAATGTGTACACAAACCTTTACCGGCAGCTCGTCCGGCATAAGGCCGATATCGTAATTCTCTTGTAGATAGGTAAAATGCAACATGCTCAAAACAGGCAAGTCAAACTTCTTTAAACATAACAACATATCAATACAAAATTAAATCTTTAGTTCGAAAGCCCACCTGAATGATTTAATCTATATAATCCAGGGCTTCGTCTCCCTCTTTCTTTACTTCTTTTCCTTTCTCAGTTGGACCTTACATTAGTAAAACAATTAAGAATAAGAAAACCATACTCTTTTCTATGGAATCATCAATTCATAATCTCATTCTTCTTCTTATAATTTATTTGATTTTCATCTATTATAACTAGAAGTTCTTCGGCTATTGCATCCTTCTATCTTAACGTTATATTAATCACTTATCATATCTAAGTTATTACGTCACTTCTTTATGTTCCAACATATCGTCTTTTCAACAACGTATTTTACTACATGCTCTTCAATTTCTCTTCCTAATATTTAAGGAATTAAGATTAATCATATTATACCTTAAACACAACATATCATATGAATACACAAACTAACTCTTCCCAACTTTTACATATGAGCTTGCAAAAATCTAAATAATTTATATATCACTTATTATGCTTCACAAAGATCATATATCAAGTTAATTGAGGCAATTAAAATAAAATCTCCATAGCTCTTTTATTTCCTAATTTTCAAAAATTTCATCCACATCTATAATTTGATTTTCATCAAGTTTCTTTCTAATCTTATGTTTAAACATGCTTAATTACATAAATATGAACTTAATTTAAGCATAGCATCACAATATTTAACATTAATTTAACTCAAACCCTAAGGTCATATCTCCATCTAATTCATCTTATTTCTACATATTTTTCACTTTATGCATGATTTAATCATAAAACAACAAGAAACTTCACTAATACTTTCAAATCTCCAATCTTCCTTCATCATGTTTCAAAATCATAATTTATCAAAATTAAAACACATAAGCATGATGGAAGAGTATCATTTACCTTCAACAAACTAAGCTTTATTACTTGATATTGCTTGAAATCACACTATTGCTCTTAGGATAAGAAAAATTTTTGGTGTAGGAGATGGAGAGATTTTCGAAAATGAGGGGGAAGAAGAAGAGAAAATTTTTGTGTTTATCATGAATAGTGTTAGCTAGATTTTTATATAATTAATTTTATTTAGAATTAATTAATTAAGTGATTATTCATCACTTTTCTACCACCTTCTAGAAAATTAGAGAATTTTCTTTTTCTTTCTATTTTATTTTATTAAATTTTATTATGGTTATTTCCATAATATGTTAACATTTTGCTCTAGATCATGCTTAAGTAACACTTAGGTCATTTATCTTCACTAATTACAATTAAGTACCTTTAATTTTAAATTTTCCTATTTTTATTTCTTAAGGATGCAAAGCCTTATTAAATTTCTAATTAGCAATTAAGTACTAATTAAAATTTAAGGGTATTACAAAATATGTGTTGGAAGCTGTAGAGGTAAAGGTGAGAGAAAGGGTTGTAAAGTCTGAGGTAGGGGGTGGGTGAGGCGGTTATAGGGTGGAGTAGGTTGGCAGGTACTCGATGGCCTGACTGATGTGCTGATGTGGGCGGTAGTTACTTTTGTAGCGCAAAAGTCTCTTGTGTCGTTTCCCCTTCTCCCACTTTCAGTAACCTTCATGCACAAGACCAAAGCTAGGGTTTCCTTGGGCGAGAAAATTTATTTACCTGAGTTGGTCAAGAGGAGTCTTAAGTCAGGAACCTTCTTGCACACCACTCACACACTTTGCTCAAGACAAAGTGTTAGAGTAAGTCAATTGGGCTCCTGGGCTAAAAGAAAAAATAAAATACACCAAAATAAAACAAAATAAAAATAAAAAGGAAAAATCAATTAAAATACCAGGTTGCCTCCTGGCCAGCATCTTAATTTAACGTCGGTGGCATCGACGCAGTGTTGCTTCTTGATCAAGGTTCTTCATTGGGACCTTTTGGGGCAAGGTCCGTGACTTTCTTTCAGTTTGATATCCATAATAGGTTTTTAGCCTATTTCCACTTGATCAAGCTTCTTCTTTTGGCAAGGGGTTGGGGAGATACAACTTGCTTACTGGGAGCAGCTTGATTGTGGTTCTTCTGCTTTTGAGGAGGTGCTTGATTGTGAAAGCTCTTGTACTTGGGAGCAGCTTGATTATGAGATATACCAGTTGATCTCTGTTGAATACTAGCTTGTTGACGATGGCGGGCAGCTGGTCTTGCCTATTGATATCCAACTCCATAATTATTGAATTTCTTTTGGGAGTTGGTCTTTAGTTGGTTGGCCAGTTGCTTCACAACGATGGTATGTGTTTGTCTCGGGTTGTTTTTTAAACTAACCATGTTGTCTGGTAGTTTATCTCTCTCTTTCACAAAGTTGCACTTTGGAGGTCCTTTGTCTATTCCATTGAATCCAAGACAACCTCTTTCTGCAACTCTTCGATGCATGTCTTTGATCATCTCATTTGTGTCTCCACTTTTCTGCACTTTGCTCATGTGTGTGTGGATCTTGCTGTATTTTTTGTTGGCAGCTTCTTCGCTGATGATCAAATCAGAGATTTTAGTATTGAGAGCATAAATCTCATCATCTTTGCCTTTGAGCTGGACCTTTACCTCGTTTTCTCGGTCTTGAATGAGCTGCTTATTGATTTCATCTCATTGATGGTAGTTGCTAACTTTGCATTCTTTTTTACAGTATGTTTGAACATTTTGCTTAATCTAGCATGATCCTCCATGATCTTTGCAGAGTCTTCTATCGAGAAGTAATCTGAATCTTCTTAACTAGAATCATATACAGGTGAGTTAGAATTATCATAATGTTGAGAATTTACCTCAACATTATCAAGACCGTTGTCTACTCCCATAAAGCATTCGTCCCATTCATCTTCTTCCTCTATCACTAGGAAGGCTTCAATATTCTCGGTCGAGTTATCTGAGAGATGGCTCGAGGTTATTTTCTCTTATGTGAGCATGGCCTTTCTTTTCTCTTTGAGCTTTCGATCTCTCTTGGCCCTAAGCTCTTCTCTCTCTTTTCGTGAGAGGACTTGACAGTCCGTTTCTTTCCACATTTGAAACAAGAAAATTTTGGGAGGTCAATTTTAACAGATGAGGTAGAGTGTACCTCATTCTTTCTTTCAGATCGATCTTTCCCCATGAATTTCTTGTTGTTATCACAGTAGAAATTCTTGAATTTGTTTGCTCGTGATTCCAGCATCTTGAATCTCCTTGCCATTAGAGCCTATTCTTTAAGGAATTTGTCCATGGAGTAGTTTTTATCAGCTCGAATAACTTTGACCTTGGCTTTGAAAGCTACCTCCTTCTTTTTAGTTCCTGAATAATAAGGTTTGCTGCAAGAAGGCTTAGAAGGGCCATGAATACGATTAATCTAATATTCATTGCTAGTTAGTAAGTCAAGTAATTCCTCAGTAGTTAAAAAATTAATGTCTGGTCTCATTGGATGCATCTTTGAGTAGATTTTCCAGCTGGAATGTAGAGCTCAGATCACTTTGAGGTTTTTCTCATGTTGAGAATATTTATTTTTGTTGATCATTGAAACCTCGATGATGACCTCGGTGAACTTGTACATCATGCTATCAATAGTCTCGTCGGGCTGCATCTTGAACTCTTCAAATTTATTACAAGAAATAGAGAGCTTGTTCTCTTGGATGACCAAAAATCCCAAGCTTAGCTACTTGAGTACATCCCACATCTCCTTGGTCATTTCGAGATGTCTAATTTTGGCCAGGTAAATGTCCTTCACGGTATTGGAAATGAGGCCCTTGGCAAAGTCATCAAGACAAAGTCATCAAGACATGCTCCTTTCATTCCTCAGCAGTGTAGTCCTCGGGATCATTCTCTTTCTCCACTATTTGAACTTGAGGAGTAGGACTCGTTCCTCTTTCGATCTCTACACTCTCTTTGTGCATGATGTTGAGAGGACCATTTAGAATCACTTTCCACATTTTGATATGATTGAGCTTTAAGACACATCATGATGCGAAAAATTCAATCTTCATAACCTGTAATGGAAAAGTCCTCACATGCACGAACTAGTTGTCCTTCCATGATTTAGAGGTAGATGGTGAGATAAAAATGCAACTGCGATGAAATAAAAACGATTTTCTAGATTTATTCAAGATGACCACAGAGAAATTAATCTTGTGAAACAGAAACAGTGGTCAAAGTGAACCATTGCTCTGATACCACTTCTTGGTCCCGAAAGAGCTCGATTGGTGTATGGGGATACACCAATTACAAACTTTTTTAGTTTTTTTGACGTATTATAACACAAGGTTTAAGCACACTTAATTATAAGATAGACTAGATAGTTAAATTAATTCTTCTTAAAAGAAGACTTAAGATATCACAAGTAATACCTTATAAGAGTGAATAATCGAATTAAGAGTAACTTTAATACAAGTTAAACTCAATAAGATTGTGTGCGGAAGATGGTGTTTAATGAGCTCTTAATGTGAAAACCGTTTTGCTTAATCAAGTAGTATTAGCAACTTGATTAATGATTATGATATGCAAGAAGTGGTAAAATCGAAGCAAGAAATAAGAAGTAAGAATACAACAATTTTAATGTGGTTCGGGCTGAAACCCTACATCCACGGTCCAATTAAGACTAGATTGGAAATCCACTAACTCTCTTGTTTATATTCATTGAGTATGAGCCACAAAGAACAATAAAAACTAGATGTGTTCTTCGTGCATGAGTTTATGGTCGTGACCCGTTTACAACTTACAATATTTCTTCGAAGACTGAAAAACTACAATCTAAGAAGATTCCTACAACTAGAACACACTTGTTCATTTGGATAAGAAATGAGGTATATATAGCTGCAATTATGGAACTAGCCATTTGAGAAATGGAGTGTAATTTCCATTACATTAAATGCATGATAATGTAATGGTATGCGCGCCACCTATAATGCTTTCTTTTACCGCATTTCTTGCGATTTTTCAATGATAGCCAGAAATGGAATGAGTTGTCGTACATTTTATTTGATATTATTGTACTTTATTCCTTAAAATATCCTCTCTATTGATGTGAATTATCAAAGGATGGTTGTCTTATAACAAATTTAAGTATGCGGCAATCCACCATAACTATCGTATGACCCAATGGGATAGCAGCTTGATGCTAATGAGTTGGTCATCGATCTGCTTCATAAGAGTTAAACCTTTTTGAGACCAAGTTGATACTCTAAAGCTTCACCTTGATTTCTGAGTCAATCTTTAAAGAAAGCAGCTCGTTCTCTATAGGACAGGTCGTTGTAATTGACCTGCTCTTTACAAATCTATCAAGTTGTTCTATATACAGCTAAAGAACAGATCGTCCTATAAGTTAGTTTGAAAATTCATATTTCCTTTTACATCATCGATCTATATAAACTCTAAACTCAAAAAAAGACCAAGTTTAAAACCATTAACATGTGGTCTAAAGAATGAATCACAAGTAGCTGCAAAATAGGGACAGATCGTTATAATCGATATGCTCTTTTACAAACATAGCGAGCTATCAAAGAAAACTTAGACCCGTATTCTAAGTCATCAATATGTCCAAGTTTGCTCATAAAATAAGTACATGTCGATTTAAACTTAATATGCTCTTTTACAAATCGAGCTCCCTTTAACTTGATGATATTGATAACCTGATTTTAAAGAACTTATAAATAAATCTAGGTGTTGGTTCCCAACATATGCATATTTTAAAAGTATTTTACAAAATGTCACTCTATAATACGATTGTTTCTGGCAGACCTTAGTAAACCTTAAACAACTTCTGCCTCACTTAATATTTGTTTTACTCTATTTCTAAATTGATATATTGTTGTCTCTATTTATACGTGAGTCAATAGTTATGACCTTTCAAAGTCTACTTATTTACATGGACAATATAATGTGCATTAAACTTGTTAATGAAAATATTATATTTTATTTACTTTATATTATGTTATATGTTTTTAGCAACATATTGTGAGATGTTATGTATATGAGATATATGTGATATAAATTCCTTGTATAATGATTAGTTATAATTTCATTTTATGAGAAGTTTTTATGGAAATTGTTAAGTGTTATATCTTAAACCATTTTAAATTAGATTATAAATTCATCTGTACTTAAGTCATTTTTGATAAATTGTATAAAACTAGAGAGTATGTTTTCATTTATTTTATGAATTATATCAAACTTTGTGCTTAGATGATTAATGAAAATATGGTTATATAATTAATTATAGAATTGTTAAAATGAACATAATTTTTTGATAAATTGAATAAAATTAATGGGATTATTCACAAAAGATTTTAGTTTTCCCTATATAGTCTCAATAAGGAATATGATCAATGAGCAAGAAAGGTAACAAGCTCAGTAAAATGTTATAATTTATGTTTCCATATGCGTATGGAGGACTTTCTTTTTATAACGCCTTGCGACATATGTTTTGGCATGTATATTCTTTCTATAAGATGTTTTTTATATTTTCACTTGAAAATGTGCAAGAAACTCACGGGGTACATTAATACTAAATCTAAAATTTATTTCATATGTTTTTACAGGTTGAGAGTCTGGCGTAGGCGAGCTGGCATTGGAGGTTGGTGTCGGCGAGATTATTTTCTCCTTCAAACTAGTATTTTGTTTTTTCGAAATAAGCAAATCTCAAACTATTTTAAGAGTAATTCCGTTATTTGTATTAACTATGTTGTGTCTTATATGGCTTTAACTCTACTTTATTTTGAACTTTGAAATATTTCGAACCCATAAACTCTAAATTTTTCTCGATAGTTTATTTAAATAAAATCATCTTCAATGGCATCATTCATTGGAAATATGGTACCTCAAAGTGATTTGGATCCTCAATGATAATAATTTCATGTTCTCTTATATCATAAATTATCCTTATTTACTTAAGTTATATCATTCGTCTCAACCCCGTCTTGGGGTTCTGACAAATATTAAAATTTTCGCCTTCTGGTAGTAAATACTAGAAGATTTTAGAATAATTGTTTTATTCAAATCACATGAGGCAAGATATATAACATTAAAGGTCCAAGTCAAATAATTATTACCATGGCGAGCTCATCAAGTACACGCTTCTTGATATCCGATATTTTTCAATTCTACATTAAAATTATTGAATGATTTAATATTACACATTTAAGTACACAATCACTAATCGTAGGCATATGAATAATACATCAATCTAGAAAAAATAATCACAAAATCCAAAACAATATGTCCTTGACACTAATACACATTCCCTTAGAAAAAAATTAAATGTTTAGTTAAGTAAAAGAATTACAACTCAAGACAATATATATATATATATATATATATATATATATATATATATATATATAGGGGTAGGATGAGTAAGAACAAAGTCTTATATAGGAAAAACCTATGCATGTTACGCATTATTTTATGCATTACACGTGAATTCTTATTACATAACATGATAATGCATTTGTATTCATTAATCAATGCGTTATATGCATAAATTTTAACGAAGTTGCTCGCAATAGAACGAGCTCATCCTAGATTCAAAAGTCAACCCTCGTATTCTCAAGTAAGATCAAACAGGGCTTAATCTAAGTTGTTCACAGAATTGTTCACAGAAAGCAAATAACATCTTAAACACTCTAATTGTAATGTGATTTGTCGTTATTCTAAATCTATTAATTACCTAGACGTGAGAAATTAAAGGAATCGAAAGACAATTTAACTAGGCAAGAATTAAGAGAGTAATTAAACCCTAAGTTTAAGAATGCGAATTGAATGCAAATAAATCTTGAAATGTTTTCATTGCTTGATTAACATGAATACATAATAATTAGATCAATAGTTCAAGCATGACCAATCAAGAAACCATAAGAAAGTAAAAGCAATAAGAAATTGGAAAGCAATAAGAATTTACGATTTAAACAACGAGCGATGCAATAAATGGAAATAGTTTTCGAGGAGAATCAAGGTAGAATCCACAACAAAAAATACCAAAGTAAGAATACGAATCAAATAAAACTATCTAAATAGTGTTTTCTCTCTTGCTTCAAACCCCAGAAATCAACTTGAGTGGAGAGATCACGCGATGGCTCTTTAAATAGTTCAAAAACTCATGCCTGCCTAGCGATTACTAGGGGGTAGCGGACGCTACCCCCACATTCTGCCTGACTACCCCCACATTCTGCCTGATGTGTAAGTTGTTGGGGTTAGCGGTCACCAGGGGCCAGCGATCGCTAGCCCAACGCTCTGGGGAGGACTCAGCCGAACAAGCTAGTGGCCGCTAGGTCTCAGCGGGCGCTAGCTATGTGTTCGGTCCAATTCTCGCTTCTGGAGGGCTAGCAGTGGCTAGGGGCTAGCAACCGCTACCCTGACGCGCTGCCTAGCTCTTCTTTTTGTGCAATTCAGTCTCGTTTCTCTTCTCGATCCTTGATAACTCCCGTTTTGTCTCGCCTCTTAACATGTAATAAAAAATATGACAACGAGAGGATAAAATGGAACAACCAAGACGAGAAGTAACTAAAAGTAAAACATTAACGATCCAAAATACGAGAAAAAAAGAAACCGAAAACAGGCTAAAAAGTAAGTAAACGAGACTGACGTAATACACAAATGAAAAGGTAATCATATACTTCTTAAGCCCCTCCTAAGTAAATCATTTTGAAAATTCCTTGTATTTCTTAGTCATTTTATCTAGATGCCCATCTAAACACTCTAGCTTTACATATCAACATTACAATCTTTTAAGTTGAATCATGCTTAATAATAATTTTAAGCATCATGGATGATGCTACATATAGGATAAGATAACAATATTCCAAAGGATATAATCTTGACAAAAGTTTCTATCTCAGAACAACAATTACCTCAATGTCTAGTTTAGCAACTAAATTAGTGAACACAACCAAAACTTAAAATTTCTTATAACATTCTTCATTTTAATTAAAAATTTACAGTAATTTTTCACAATGGGCAAAAAAAATATTCTCTCTGTCCTAATAAGGATGACACAAATTTTTGGGCAAGGTTATTGAAGAGTGTATAAAGTAATGTAGAAGTGATAAAGATAGTAGGGTTCACACTTTTTTAAAGAGATAATTTTTATTATTTTTGAAATGTGTCATTATTAGTGGACGTCCCAATAAGAAAATTGTGTCAAGTTTAATGATACGGAAAGATTGATTAAGCAAGATTCGCATCCACTCATAGAAAACAAAGAAAATGGTTCCAAAACTCATAGAAACCAAAGAAAATGGTTCCAAAACTCAACACCCCAAAATCAAAAGTCAAAATCATAGTAAAGACTCTTCAACGAGATTAACACAACAAGATCACATACATAATTCCAAAACATTCAAACTTGTACTTTGCACATGAATGCATATTTTAAAAAAATCGTAGAAACTAATACATAAATAAAAACACATAAAGATGCTTCCTTTTCCACACTGAACGAAACGAGAAGAGAAAAAAAAATGGGGACAAACAAAATTATTACAAATTGTGTGATACTAAGTTTTAAATGGTTGAGGCTTACTGGTTGTGAAGGTGTAAGGAGTGATTCATTATATAGAAAATGGAACTTCGGTCCAATTCTCATCATATACCTATTATTATGTTCGCATATTCAATCGTGGAAGAAGAATAATAATGGAACTGAAAAGGAATGATGTAAATATTACCTTGGAGGAACACCTACTCGATTTGGGATAGAAATTCCTGCTGTTATTATTCCTCTCCAATTTATTAGATAATTTAGTATAGAAAGAGAAACGAGAATGACGGCCGGAGAAAAATAAAACTGTAGGACGTAAAATCTTAGAATTATATATAAAAAGGATACATATTATATATTATAAGTAAATACACAAATATTTTAGTAGTAGTATTCATATAATAATTGAGATGATCCGAGCCCAACATTAATATCATACGGGCCAAGTCTATTAAGAAAAGTAGAGTGGACGAAGTCCATTTTCTTATTAAATGGCTCAATATAATCCTCGTAGGCCCAAAAGTATTGAACTTATTTGCCTCTTTATTTTAATAATCTGATTGGGCCTCCTTTATAAAGGACTAAACTGTACTATTAATTAAATGAGGCCTTGGGCCTTATTAAACATTGAATTTTATCTTAATTAATTTCTTTAATTAAATTACTTTAACTTTGTTAAATAATAACTAAGGAAGATCAATTAAATTAATTTAACTTTGTTAAATAATTACTTTAACTTTGTTAATTTAATAACTTTGAATTCTTATTTCGTATACAATTGTCTTGATAAATTCATTGAGAATGAGCAATTAAATACTTTTTTATTTTCCAAATGCATAGTAGGTGATTGATTGAGTGAAATGAAATAGAATAAAGTGGGGAATGAAATGAAAGTAGGAATAAAATGTCAAACTATATTTGATTCATATGTTTAGTATGTGCAAAGAATATAGATAGGATGTAATCGTCAAATATTTTTCAAATTTTTATTACCATAATATTTATATCAAAATTTTATTTTTATTTTTTATGGATTTAATTTTAAATATAATAATAAAGAAATGTCAAAAAAAATCAGTTTATTACACACAGTTGCACATAAACATAATACATATACATACAAACATAACACATATGCACACTACGACACTCATATCTTATACGAACATAGTTGTCGTTCACTAATCATCATCGTCCGTCATTGCACCACTAAAATACACAATGTTATTTCTCTAACATTTTTTGTATGCGTTTTTATGCATTTGTATGTGTATTACGGTCTGTGTAGTATATTTGTGTGTGTTCACGAGATAAGAGTATGACCGAAGGAGACTTTACGTAATTTATTTATTTATTCTAATATTATAAAAATATCGTTTAGAAAATAAATATAAATAGAAAAAAGGTGGAGAAATATAAAAAAAATAGAGATAATAAAAATTAAAATTTGTAAATTTAATTTATTAAAGAAGAACTTATCAAATATTTAATATGCATATATATTTATATTTATATACATACACACATATATATATATATATTTGTCAAAATAATAAAAATATAACATGTAGGAATGACTATTGTTTTACGGAATGGAATAGTGATTCCACATGAAATAATAATTGGGATAATTGCTTATAAATACATGAAGTATCCACCAATTATGGTATTGCATACGAACTAAAAAATCTGTCACACAATATATAAACTACCAATTCTTCGTTTTTTTGTATTTAGGGCTTATTTTGATCACAGTATTGGTGACCTGAACCCGAAATCATTATGTGGCCGTTATAATTGCCGCTAAATATATAAACTAACCACTATTTCTGGTATTTCACATGAACTATAAAAGTTGCCCATAATACACCGACTACCATTTTTTAGTTAATTAATACATCGGGTTACATTTGGTCAAACTATTGCATACGTGGACTCGAATAACACACATCAGCTTAACAAGACAAGGGTTCTGACTTAATATAAACGACGTCATGTCTTCCTTAAGAAAAATGACATTGTTTTATTCCATTTCTTAGTGTTTGTCATTTCAGGGTTAGAATCGAACAAAACGACATCATTTTTCATAAGGAATAAACGAAGTCGGTTATGTTAAGTTAGATGGGCATCATGTTAAGCTGATGTGTACATATACGTGTGTTATATATTCGAGTCCACGTATACAATAGTTTGACCAAAAGTAGTTCGATGTACAAATTAGCTAAAAAATGGTAGTCGGTGTATTGTGGTGCAGATTTTATAGTTCATGTGCAATAATAGAAATAGTGGTTAGTTTATGTATTTAGCGGCAATTATTATATGCTTAGGTGGATGGCCACGTAATGATTTCGGGTCCAGGTCAGTAATACTTTGATCAAAATAAGCCCGAAGTACAAAAAAGCGAAAAATTTGTAGTTTATGTATTGTGTGACAGATTTTTTAGCTCGTGCGCAACACCAGAATTGGTGGATACTTTATGTATTTACAGACAATTAAACCTAAAAAAAAGAGTGTGAAATTTAAACTTAATCTAATTGTTGCCGATTTCTGCCGCTTGAGGCGCAAAATAACATATTTCAAAGCTCAGAGTACTATAATTATGCGGCTATCTTTAATTAATCATATTTATTATATTATATTGTTATAAAAGTATGATACAACTACAATTCTAATTGAATTAATGGAACTATAGCTTCTTGATAATTGTAAAATTAAATCAAATAAAAAATATATTAACAGATCAGATTGTTATCTGGTCGACCCGATAACGACCCAACCCACACGATTTGACTGCCCTACAACCATCTACAAATTTCAAACAGATGTTGAATAAAAAAATTAAACTTTGCAACTTTATGTGTTCAACTATGGTAGCTTTTTAACAAGTGAGTTCGGGTTTAGATTATCTTAACCAACATCATGCTAAAAAAAAGTATATAATTAAACATGATCATATCAAATGAATACAAATCCTATAATTTATAAATTGAATATTTATATACCTAATAAAAAAATGAGACATTATATGACATGAAACAATTAACGTAGAAGAGAAAAACATTTTTTATAGGAAAAAAAACTACTGTTGGGAACCCCTCAAGTTTATATTGTTTTAATGATGTTATTCGAAACAACACTTAGTTAAAAGCTTGATTTCTAAAGACTAGTATTTAATGTCCTCTGTTAAGGAATATGCTAAATTATAAAAGAAGCAGATCGTATAGTTTTACTATCTGTATTATTCTTAAAAGCTTTCCTGGACATTTTATTATAAGTATTCTAGTTTCGCATTAAAAGATTCTTATTTAGATTTAGAATATGTTCTGTTTAAAGACAGGCCGCTGTCATACTTATTTTTGATCTACCTGTTAAGATCTTAGTTTTTAAGTAGTTTGTAAAAATGAACAGATAGACGATGAAAGCACTATCTGTTCATATTGCCTTAGAAAAGATCAATCATGAGGAAAGAAGGCAAGATAGCGTATTCAACAGTTAGCTGTTAAAATGGTAACAGCTTGACTCAGATTATTTAGACAGCTAGAAATTTTAACAGCAAAGGAAGACTACAGCGAGCTGTGTCAAGAAAAGAAAGCAGCGAGTGCTCGAGTGAAGACTTCTACAGCGAGATGTGAAGAGATCAACATATGATATTGGAACAGATAGTAGTCCACTATCTGTTCATTTATTATTCACTGCACTCCAAGAAAGGAAGACTACAGCGAGCTGTGTTCTATAAAGCAGGAAGCACAATGAATAAACAACAGTTGGTAAACAACAAAGCATCAACAGCTAGCTGTGATGAATTAGCAGCGAGCTGTGTGAAGTATGAAAGAAGATGGAACAGCTAGTGATCCAAGAAGGTGGAACAGCTAGTGATCCAAGA
>JAPKLX010000137.1:160749-231131 GCA_026898415.1 Leonotis leonurus
ATTGTTGGGAACCCCATAACATTTCTTAGTTTTGATGATGGTTTTTCAAAACACACTTGATATAATACATGTTCTGTACCTTCTATTTGGTTTCAGCATAACAGATAGTCGAAACTGGTTCAAACAGAACGATAGAAGATGTCTTGAACAGATGCTAAAACCAGCAAGTCTCAAGCAGAAGGCTGGAACAGAAAGCTGGAGCAGAAGACTAAGATTAGAGACATAACGCTAAAACCAGCAAGTCTCAAGTTGAAGGCTGGGACAGAAAGCTAAGTCTCAAGACAGAAAGCTCAACCAGCAAGTCTCAAGACAGAATGCTAAATCAGAGAGTCTCAAACCAGAGAATCTCAAACCAGAGAGTCTCAAACCAGAGAATCTCAAACCAGAAAGTTTCAAACCAGAAAGTCTCAAAATGAAGCTAGTCAACTTTGACAGAAAGTTAAAACCAGAAAGGCTTCAAACAGAAAGATGGAAGATGTTTCGAGCAGAAAGTACTCCTACCAGAAAGCATTGTCTACCAGAAAGTAGTTCAACCAGAAAATGGTTAACGTATGCCCAACCAGAAAAGCATCTCAACCAGAAAGTCACTAGACCAGAAAGGATACATCCAGAAGGGTAGAAGCAAACCAGATAGAGCATAACCAAATCTGTCAATGAAGCATTAAAGACTTTCCATCAAAGAAATAGAAACTGAATCATTGATTGATATGAAGAAGGAAAGCAAATCACAGATGATCTGCTTACCATTCATAAAAGATTCAATCAACAAATCTACAAGGAAATAAGAGATACGATTGATTGGCTATTAACAAATCAAATCAAGCCAATCAACAAACGGCTAGAATTTCAAATTCAGAGCCTATATAAATTTGAAGATTTAAAGTCTGAAGATAAGAACAAGAATATACACAAGCGCTATACAGCAGAAACACTTTCAAGCACTCTATCTCTAAATCAGACTTAAGCTTCAACCTGTTCGTGATCATAATCACACCAAACCACCTCGATTCAAGTCTGTCTTATCGAGAGAAGGAGATCTTTACTAGCTAGTAGTTTTCTAGTGGATTAACGTGAAGATAGCCTCTGTTTACAGTAGTTTTCTGTAAGTTGTAAAGGGACACGACCCTTATTCGTGCATAAGTTTCAAACCAGTTTGTACTTGGAACTTGTGGCTCGTTCTCAGCGAGGTTAAATAAGAAGAGTATCCTAGTAGTGGATATCTAATCCAGTTTGGATTAGACCGTGGACGTAGGGGGTTTCCCGAACCACGTAAAAATAACTGTGTTATTTAAATTCTGCATTTTATATTCAGTTGTTTTTATTCTGCATCTATCATACTCATTCAAATCTGCATTCTTAATCAACCTCTAAATACTCGATTAAGTTTTCAAAAGGTTTTCTTAACAAGAGCACCAACTAAGTCCACCATTATTCCGCACACAAAACATTGTTTGGAATCAAGTTCACACTTGCTTTCTGCTCTGTTTATCTCACGGGAGAGATCTTACTTGGATAGAATTTAATTGATTAGAAAATCACAGTGTTCTATCATCTAGAGCAATCTGTAATTCAGAAGGCTCACATCTCTCTGATTGAAATTGTCAAGTAAACTGAAAAGTTTGCATTTGGTGTATTCCCCCCCCATACACCAAACCTTGCTCTTTCGGGACCAACAGTTATACAATATGTATTATTCTTATAGAGCTTTTCTGGACATATTGATCACTAAATCAACAAGTACATATTTATTGTATACAACTAGCTATTTTAGTTAGGAACAAATCGTTATAAAAACAATATGTCCCTATTTTCAGCAGCTAGCTGTCCTCTATACTTATCATGGTTTTGGATGTCTTTCTTTCTAAAATAGATTTTAGCAGATCACAATTGTAAAAAAGAACGTTTGAAATTCCAAACTTACTTACAGGAACGATTTGTGTCCTTCTAGAATAGTTTGAACAGCTGCAAATGTAAAAGAAAAGATGGTTAGAAAAATCATATGTCCTATAGATCTAACTGTTCTTGTGTATAAGATCAATGAAGACTTGAACCATCTTAAGTAAACGATTTTGGAGCAAACAGATCGTTCATCACAAAATCAAGCAGCCCGCTGTCAAAACCAGCAGATCGTTTTCTTAAACGATCTGTCCTAAATCTAGTTGCTGCAAAGATCAAGATGGTACAAGTATGAAGAAGTATAATCAAAGTATTAATTTGGTACTAAACAAATTAATACTTGATGGACAGCTCGATATGCAGATCGTAGGAAACGATCTGTTAGAAGAAGTCAAGCTTGTTGTTCCTCATGATAACTATGGTGGACTGCCGACATACATAAATTTGTCATAAGTCAACCACTCAGTGTGCTATCACATCAAATGAGATATTTTAAGGAATGAAGTACAAGGGTAGAATATTTATTGTACAATGAATCATCCTTGGAATGACAAACACTAGGAAATCACGTGATGGGTGGTCACAACACACAATGCAGGCGGCGCGTGCTTCTACAAAACATGTCATGCATTTAATGCAAAGTAGAAGAACTTTTCATCTTCTCCAACGGCTAGTTGCAGCCATGGGATCTATATATACCACCATCACTTCCAGAAATGAGCACGAGAATTCAAGCTATCAAATCTGTCATTACTCTGCTCAAATTTCTTCAAGCTATCGTCGCTCAAAACACTCCAACATCCAAGAATTCTCATAAGTGTTTACCTTGCTTGAATTTTATATTTTCTGGAAAACCCATTTACAAAACCAAAGTTAGGATCTAGTTTTGATCCAAAAAGGTGTACTCCTGAGATTGTAGTTTTCAGTCTTTGGAAGAAGAAGTGTAATCACAAGAAAATATCCAGTTTTGATATTTCTTGTGGCTCGTACTCAACGAGTAAAAAGAAAGGAGAAACTTAGTGAATTTGCGATCTAGATCTTGATCGAACCGTGGACGTAGAGAAAGTTTATCCCTAACCACGTTAACTACTTGCATTTTTTATTTTCTTGTTTACTTTATTTATCATCTTCTTCATATCATCTCTTAAATCGGTTTGTTTAACATCTCGAGTAAAGAAAACGGTTTTTCATTTTAATAATAGCATATATCCACCAAATTCCGCACACAACTTAGTTTGAGTTTAACTTGCAAAGTTATACTTAATCTTTGTTAATCACATCATATGGCCTTATTTGAGCTAGTTTAAATTCTTCCAAATAAGAAGAACTTGACTTGCTAATCAAGTTATCTTACCTATTAATTGTGCTTAAGCCTTATTTACTAAGACTAAAAATGAGAAAACTCTAAAAGTTTAGATTGGTGTATTCCCCTCCCCTCCCACATACACCAATCTTGCTCTTTCGGGACCAACAAGATCTTTATTGAAGAAAAAAAAATAGAAGACGAAATTGAAACTAACAACGTGTGAATGAGATCTTTTGTTAATTTAAAGACAAATTGTTTTCCAAAACAAAAACATGAAACTATCAACAAGTGTTTGGTTTTTATAGAACGATAAATACTACACCAGCATATGAATCATATAGCTAATTAATACTCACGTTTAGGACTCTTACACAAAATATTTTGTATCTATCAATATTTTGAATTTAACGAAAGCCCATGCATTAATGAAATGGAATCTAATCAACATTTAACACAATAAATTAAAGATTGAAAATAGAGTAAAAAAGAAAAAAGAAAAAGTAGTGTTTAATTTTGATGAAAAGGGTGTAGTAGAGTTGGTAGTGAATAATGCAGAATTGAAGGTTGTATATGCATGTATATTACAAGTTGAATCATTAGTCAAACTAACCATGAAAAAAAAAGACATGATTGATCCTTCAATTCCTAAAGACTAATTGGCAGTGAAGTCCTTCTGTAGTACTACTCACTAATTGCATACAACTTGTTTTGAAATCCAATCACGACCATGGAGAAGCCTTGAAATCCAACTTCTCAAGGTTGGGAACATCAAGCACAATATTAATGATTGTGTCCCAAAGAGCTGGACAAGCATGTATGATTATGCGCTGCAGTGATGGGCTGCAAATCTTGCATTTTTCACCTCCAATATCTCATAAATCACCAATTCTTTCAGGTTAGGCAACAACTCACCCCTTGTAAACAAGAAATATTCGTAATCCAAATGTTCTAAACACAACAACTTGAGCTTGGGAAGCTTCATCTTATCAAAGTTGTCATGCAACAACACTAGCTTAGGTTCGTTCTCCATAGAACTCTTCCAGAATATTCTATCCAACGTCAATTCCTCAAGTAATGGACAACTCGGAATCAAATCCCCCTATAAATACACATTCATGATCACCTCAGATAAATAGAGGGATTTGAGATTGGAATAACTCACCCCATTCTTCCTCCTTAGGAGATCAACCAGGAACATCCCACTTACCAATAACCTAGCTAGGGTTTTGTGGTCAAGTATCTCCTCTAGAAACTCCGAATAGGATTCCACCTCTGGAGTATTGATTTGGATATTAACAGCCCCTATTGGATCTCTTTCCTAACCAATTCTTTTGTAAGAAAAGAGTTATCGTTGTGCTTCTTTACTTTAAGTTCTCAATCACCACAGCAACCAGCCATTTGTAGAGAGAAAGTGTGAATGTTTAGGTTGAGATCTTTGTACCTCCGCATAGTCTAGTTTGTGAATTCCCAAAACTCATCTGTCCATACAAATTTACAGTAGGGATAGAAAAACCTACGACAACCATATTCATTCCACAAACCAATCATCTGTTCGAATTTGTTGTAGGGCTGCATATTCATACTCGTATAAGCCTTCCTCTTTTTAGGGTACTGAACTTTGAAATCGTCTATATTGAAAGTAAGATTGGGGCGTGTCGACCACACCCTGTACAATGATTTTGATAGCAAACTCGAACGCGCTGCTTCTTTTCCACTTATATCACTGGATTTGGTCAATAATTTTGTCTGGAACTTCAAATTCTCTCTTATCCTTGATTTCTTTCTCATTCTCCATCGCAAGAATGAAGGATTTATGGATGAACTGAAAAACTAGATTTCTTTCTCATTCTCCATTGCAAGAATGAAGGATTAATATATGGATGAACTGTGTTTGGTATGTTTTAGTCGTGTTTTACACATTGTTTCGAGTCTCGTTTCATAGCTTTAGGTTTATTTTATTTTGTATTTTGGTTCGTTTTTACGCTGAAATTCTGTAATTGCATGTAGGTTATTTGGTGTGGAATTTGGCATGAAATGAAGTTATAATGATGAATATTGGATAGCATAGGATTAAATTTCATCTCGATAGGAGTCCATAGCCGTAAACGGATCCAAAATCATAGTTCAAACGAGAGAGAACGGGCCGAAACAAAATCGATGCGGGCAGGAGGACCGGCCTGGGGGCCAGCGGCCGCTGGACCCCAGTGCTGGCTGGCCCACTGCTACAACCTGGGCAGGAAACCTGGATTTTAACCTGTGCGCGATTTTTGGACGTGAAATATGTTATTTAAACCTGGATTTTCACACTTTTTTTTACCTCCAACTAATATTTTCTCTCTTTCAAACTCTAAATACACTTTTATTAGTTAATTTCATTGTAATTTCGGCTCGGGACGACGGATTGAAGGGAGATTTGACGATCAATCTAATATTTTTTCTTAGTAAGTTTTATTTAATTCTTATCTTTGATTGTTTTATGGATTGAATTGTCATTCTCTACCTAGAGTTTAGAATTCCTTAATTATTTATTGATTGTATTTTATTCATGCTTCGTGATTTGACTTGTGCACATTAATTGAGACGATTGACCACCGTTTTTGATTATTTGTTTATTGGTTGAGATTGAGAGATAATTCCAATTGATAACTAGGGTAAAATCATTAATAATTCCAAATCGGAGATGTAGGAATTATATTCGTTATTGATTTATAATGTTCCTATTGTATGATTCAAATACGTAAGTTAGAATTGCGGCTTAATTATCGAACACGAAAGTTAGTGATTAAGCAACTCTATGAACGTTTATTAAATACGAATCATTGTTCTTAATTGAGGAATTCTTCTTAGGGTAATCTAATACGTGAGTCATGATTAACGTCTAATTAAGAATACGTAAGTAATTAATTAGACTAACTATTAAGAAGCACTTAATGAACGAACAATAGTATGAATTTAGGAGCATGATTTAATTGATTTTAGATTTTTTTAACTGTAGGCCCTTGAATTTGAAATCCCACTTTTTTTATTATTTTGTTTATTTATTTATTTCTTATTTTCTCATGATTATTATTGATTAGAGTGTTCTATTTATTTGTTATTGATAACACTTAGAATTAGAATCGTCCTGCTAAGCTTTCGGTTGAGATTCGACCGGGTTAACTTCCACGTGCAATTGACCTCGTATATTTGCGAGAACCTACGAGTACACAATTTAGATTTAAACAAACTGAAAAACTAGGATAGAGTGTCTATATAAATATAAAGAATAACACATGAAATTGAAACCTAATCTAATATTGCTGACGACGGCCATCTCTTCAGAGGCAAAATAACGTCAAACCTAAAATACTTTTAACAGGCTCGTCTCAATCATTATTGATTAAGGCCATGTACAAATTATTAATATTGAGATCCGTACAAATTATCAATATTGAGGTTTGTACAAATTATAAATGTAGACTTTTAAATTTTGTCAAAATATTACTTAAAAATAATATTTCACCAGTTTCAATATTCACGACATGTTTACTAGAATGAGGTGTCATAATAATAATAATGACTTATTTTTAAAAAATGAAACATTATAACAATTTAGTCAACTATATTGAGGTCCGCCACTTTACACAAAAAAAATCACTTTATTTAAACTTGTGTCCAAAAGTAACGTGTCAAATATACAAATACTTTTGATTTTTTAGTATTTTTTAAAAAGAGAAAGATTTTAAAAATAAAAAGAATAATTGAACATGTAATAACACAATGTTTGGTACTATGTGAAAATGGAATTTAACAAAATTTAATTAAAATATAGTAATGCGACAATACTGACATAACAAATAAAGAAGAAAGAGAAATTTCAAAAGTCTGAACTCACTCAATACGACACGAGATGTTTCATCTCACTATTTATTTAAAAAATGTTTAATAATTTTATATTCTTTATT
This sequence comes from Leonotis leonurus, assembly GCA_026898415.1. Classification (NCBI taxonomy): domain Eukaryota; kingdom Viridiplantae; phylum Streptophyta; class Magnoliopsida; order Lamiales; family Lamiaceae; genus Leonotis; species Leonotis leonurus. Next base: position 167,896 of record JAPKLX010000137.1, read on the forward strand.
TTTTTTGCAGGGAGATCGAATTCATACTACGATCGAAAAGAAGTTGATATCCAAGTTTCAACTCATTTTGTGGGAAGACAATGTGTATGCGGGTTAAAAGAAAATTGGTAGTTGAGAATAACAAAAAATTGAGAACAATGTCAGATTGTTACTACCTCAAATTCTTAACTTCTACCCGTACTACCTCAATCGTCAACTTTTTAATTTCAAAAGTTGAGAACAATGTTATTGAAGTAATTCAACGTAGAAAAGTTAGAATTTTTCTTTGCAATGATGGAAGAAGAAAATTTTGGTAGAGATCATCACTCTACAATATATATGAGGAGTAAGTAGGTAAAGAACCGTTTCTTAATCTAATATAATAAAAATATTTTCTATTGATTAGTAACACAGTAAACGAATTTTGTCGAACGAATAGAGGAGTTTTTTTTATTGTAATAAAATCGTTCTATCATGAAAATCAATTATGAGCTTATCATATAAATTATTATCACATCATCTATAAAATATATATATTTTTCGTGTATAGCACCGGCACAACACTAGTTGTTTTCCAAAACAAAAACATGTCAACTACCAACAAGTGTTTGGTTTTGATAGATCGATAAATATTGCACCAGCACCTATATGAATCATATATATAACCAATTAATACTCATGTTAAGTTTAGGACTCTTATCAAAAAAGATGATCACGTTTAGTAAAATTAAAACAAATCCTTCTATCTTCCTTTTTTATACTTCCTCTGTCCACCAATGTTTTTAACACAAAAAATTTCCATTTATAGTAACTATTATATACACACAATTCAATTAAAAGTTATAAATCACGTGGGACCCAAACTCCACTCCATACACACATCTCAATTAAAATATAATAATAAGTGAGACCTAAACTCCACTAACTACACTTTTCTACATAAATTCGAAAGATTACACTAAAACACGTGTCAAGTCAAAGTGTTAAACATTTTCATAGACGGAGGAAGTATGTCATTGATATGGTAACTCGTATTGAATTCTAACTGAGCTTATTACAAGCTTTTCTGCACAAAACAAAAAATATTTTCTACATTGAAATTGGAGTGAAAATGCATTGAAGATGAGTGGCTTATTTTGCATTTGTCAATATTTTGAATTTAACCAAAGGTCACGCATTAATTGAATAGACTAATCAATAGTTAACAAAATAAAATTAAAGATTGGAAATAAAGGAAAAAAGAAAAAAAGGGTGGTAGATTTGGAAGTGAATTCAAAGATGTGGCTGTATATTATAAGTTGAATTCTCAGCCAAACGAACCATGCAAATAAAGACATGATCCTTCAATTTCTATACAAAAAATGGCGGTGAGTTGTTTCAATTGTACTATTCACTAATTGCATATCACTTATTTTGAAATCCAATCGTGACCATGGAGAAGTCTTGAAATTCAACTTCTCAAGGTTGGGAACATATAAGCACAGTATTAATGATTGTGTCCCAAAGAGCTAGACAAGCATGTATGATTATGCGCTGCAGTGATGGGCTGCAAATCTTGCATTTTTCACCTTCAATATCTCATAAATCACCAATTCTTTCAGGTTAGGCAACAACTCACCCCTTGTAATAAACAAGCAATATTCGTAATCCAAATGTTCCAAACATAACAATTTGAGCTTGGGAAGCTTCATCTTATCAAAGTTATCATGCAACAACACTGGCTTAGGTTCATTCTCCGTAGAACTCTTCCAGAATATTCTATCCAACGTCAATTCTTCAAGTAATGGACAACTCGGAATTAAATCCCCATATAAATCCGCATTCACGATCACCTCGGATAAATAGAGAGATTTGAGATTAGAACAACTCACCCCATTCTTCCTCCTTAGGAGATCAACCAGGAGATCAACAAGCAATATTCGTAATCCAAATGTTCCAAACACAACAACTTGAGCTTGGGAAGCTTCATCTTATCAAAGTTATCATGCAACAACACTGACTTAGGTTCATTCTTGAAATTCAACTTCTAAAGGTTGGGAATATCAAGCTCAGTATTAATGATTGTGTCACAAAGAGGATCAACATGTATGATTATGCGTTGCAGTGATGAGCTGCAAATTCTCACATTTTTCACCTCCAATATCTTAGAAATCACCAACTCTTTGAGGCTAGGTGTCACGGGGCTTCTTGGTGACCCAAATTTTTCACCCCCCGTGCCGGCGCCAAGGCACGCACACCTTGACCAGCCTTAGAACAACGAGCACCGCGCCCGCCTATGGATGGATTAAGTCATCCAAACCTTTCTCTCGATCAAGTATTACGCAGCGGATATAATATTAAACAAGGGACACGCAAGTTTATGGGATATCTCACTCCCAACCTTTTTATTACTCTCATAAAAAGGAACCACGGCTTGCACACAATCACCCAACACTCTAGAGCCCTCGAGCTATCTCACGCTCGGTCTGAGGCTATGTCTCACGCTAGAACCCTCAAACCTAGACGTGTTCCAAGTGTTTCTCTCTCTAAGTCTAAGTGTTAGGCGTGCAGCTCATGGTCTATATTTATAGTGTGAAGGACACGCCCCCTTCACTGGGCTTACAATGGGCTTGGCCCGTACGAAAGCTAGACTAGGTCCGTCTAAGTGCCATGTGGCGCGTCCGGAGCGTCCTAGACTTGGTCTCCAACAACTTCCCGAATTAGTGGAGTTTGTTATCGCAACAAAATTCCACAAATCGCTCTCGTCCCATAGACTTGGTCTTGTCCCGCTCCGCGCCCACGATATTCTTAACCGACTGTCCCGTGTTTGGCACTGGTGCGCGCCAGCCCGCGCCTGGCGCGTGCCACGCCCGGATATTTCACAATCGTGGCCCACGCCATGCTCGCGCCACGCCCGCGCCACGCCCCGTGCCGCGCATGTGCCCCGCGTACATGTGCCGCTCGCGTGCCGTGCATGTGCCGCGTCCGTGCCAGGCATGTGCCGCGCTCGTGCGCCGCTCGGCATCTCTCGGCAGCTTCTCGGCCAGTGGTGCGAGCCACGCTCGCGTGCCACTCCTCGTCAACTCTCACACAGTGGCCCGCGCCCCGCGCGAGTGCCACTCTCGGCCAACTCTCGGCCAGGTCTCACACAGTGGCGCGCGCCACGCTCACGCGCCACTCTCACCCATCTCTCTGCCACCTCTAGGCCAGTGGCCCGCACCACACACGCGTGCCGCTCTCGGCCATCTCTCGGCCAGTGGCCCGCGCAACACACACGTGCCACTCATGTGCCGCTCCGCTCGGCACAGGACCTTGGCACCACGCCTTGGCCCCCGTTTCGCGCATGTCTCGAACCATGTCCCCGTCTCATGTCTCACACATGTCTCGGCCCACGTCTCCATCTCATATCCTGCACCATACTTGTGCCACACTTGGCACAAGGGACAACACTCACGTTGCCCCGACGCAACGCCATGCACCACGTCTCGTTGTGTCTCGGCACCGCGCCTCGACACGGCCTTGGCCCCACGCCTCGGCCATCTTTCGCACCACAACTAGGCCACGATCTTGGGGCTGTAACACTAGGCAACAAGTCACCGCTTGTAATAGACAAGGTGTCTTCACAATTCAAATATTTCAAACACAACAACTTGAGCTTGAGAAGCTCCATCTTATCAAAGTTATCATACACCAACACTGGCTTATGTTCATTCTCCTTAGAACCCATCCAGACTATTTTGTCCAAGCAATGGACATCTCTCAATCCAATCACTATATAAATCCGCATTCATGATCACCTAGGATAAATAAAGGGATTTGAGATTAGATCAACTCACCTATTTCTTCCTCATTAGGAGATCAACTAGGAACGTTGTAACGCCCTAGCCCACGGGGTGGGAGCGCGTTACGCTACGGTGGCCCAATGAATCCTCTAGCAAACTTGGTGTCCATCCTCGCTTTACCAAAATGGTTAATCATGTTATTAGAGAATTCATTAAGCCCACTACTTATACTGTATTGACATCCCTTACTTTGATGTGGATGTCACAAACTCTCCCCGTTAAATATGCGACATTCTCATTGCGATACTCGTAAAGGACCGCTCCCAGGGGCCATTGGAGCTCACCCGGAGTCGGCTCTGACACCACTTGTAACGCCCCAGGCCCACGGGGTGGAAGCGCGTTAAGCTACGACGGCCCAATGAATCCTCTAGCAAACTTGGTGTTCGTCTTCGCTTTACCAAAAATGGTTAACCATGTTATTATAGAATTTATTAAACCCATTACTTATACTGTATAGACATCCCTTACTTGAATGTGGATGTCACAAACGTCCCCCTCACTGATAACCTAGCTAGGGTTTCCTAACCAATTCCTTTGTAAGAAAACAGTTATTGTTGTGCTTCTTTACTTTATTTTCCCAATCACCACAACAACCAACCATTTGTAGAGAGAAATTGTGAATGTTTAGGTTGACATCTTTGTACCTCTACATAGTCTTGTTTGTGAATTCCCAAAACTCATTCGTCCGTACAACTTTAGAGTATGGATAGAAAAACCTACGATAGCCATATTTATTTCACAAACCATTTATCTGTTCAAATTTATTGTAGGGTTGTATAGTCATACTCGTATAAGCCTGGTACCCCACTCTGAAGTCATATATATTGAACGTAAGTTTGGGGTGCATCAACCACGCGCTATACCATGATTTTGATAGCAAACTCGATCGCGTTGCTTCTTGTCCACTCATATAGCACTAGATTTGGTCAATAATTTCCTCTAGAACTTCAAATTCTCCATCACCCTTGATTTCTTTCTCATTCCCCATTGCAAGAATGAAGGATTTCTCGATAAACTGAAAAACTAGGAAAGAGTATATATATAAATATAAAGAAAAACACATGAAATTGAAACCTAATCTAATATTGCTGAAGACGGCCGTCTCTTCAGAGGCAAAATAACGTCAAACCTAAAACACTTTTAACAGGCCCGTCTCAATCAATATTGAGGCCCTATTTAAATTATCAACATTGAGGTCCTATACAAATTATAAAATTAGGCTCTTGAATTTTTTTAAAATATTATTTAAAAAAAAATATTTCATCCATTTCATTATTCATGACATGTTTACTATATTGAAGTGTCTAAATAATAATGATTTATTTTCAAAAAAATGAAACATTTCCAAAAATAACGTGTCAAATGTACAAATAATTTTTATTTTTTAATATTTTTTAAATAATAATAAAATAATTGAACATATAATAACACAATATTTGGGGTCCCTTGCTATATTTAAAGGGTACTATGCGAAATTGAAATTTAACAAAATAATATAATTTAAAAAATATAGTAATGCGACAATACCGACATAACAAATAAAAAAGAAAGACAAATTTCAAAAGTTTGAACACACTTAATACGACACGAGATAAATATATGGACACATACATAGTAATCATCATTTATGATTTTTTATGCACTATCATCCACACCTTTCAAATAGATGTTGAATAAAAGAATTAAACTTTGCAACTTTATGTGTTCAACTATGGTAACTTTTTAACAAGTGAGTTCAGATTTAGATTATTTCAACCAACACCATGCTAAAAAAGAAAGTATATAATAAAACTTTAAGATCATACTAGACGAATACAAATCCTATAATTTTATAAACTGAATATTTAATGAGACATTGGAATGGAGGATGAAATGAAACGATGATTCTTACCTCCATTCCATTCATATGCTAGTTTAAACATATAATTAAGAATCATCATTCCATTTGGAATCATCATTTCACTCCATAAATGACTGGTCATTCATCCACTAACCTTTGGTATTAGCCATTCATACCTCTTATAATTTTATTATTTTGACAATATTATGTTTATATATATATATATATATATATATTATTTGACAAATTTATTCATTAATAAATTTAATTTTTAATTTTCATTATCATTATATAAAATAAAAACACATACATATAATAGTTAAATTTATAAATTGTAACAATAAATCAGAATAAATGAATGAATAAGGATATATAAGGAACTAACATTTTAAAATTTGAAATTTTGAACACTCATTTAACATTTTAAAATTTTGAAATTAACATTTGAATTTTGAACACTCATCTATATATATATATATATATATATATATATATATATATATATATATATATATAAGAATAATGAATTAAATATATAACAAATCAAATTGAGAAAGATTACATAAAAAAAAGTAAGTATATATGAAATTGAAACATAATCTAATTGTTGTCGATCTTTGCTGCTTGAGGCGCAATATAACATATTTCAAAGCTAAGTACTATAATTTCGCAACTATCTTTAATTAATTATATTTATTATATTATATTTTTATTAAAGTATGATACAACTACAATTCTAATTTAATTAATGGAACTCTAACTTCTTGATAATTTTAAAATTAAATCAAATCAGAAATATATTAAATTGAAGAAAATGATGTGGACATTAATTGGTTACTTCATTATATATACATACATTGTATCTCAATTTACTAGGGTTTAATGTTCAATCGACTAATTGCCTACGTAAGTTGGCCGAACCCAGAATGTTAGGGTCGAAATATTTGTAAATCATATCTTTTGTTAATTGAGATCTTTATTTGAAACAATAAGGAGAACAAATAGAAAGTAACAACTCTCAACGTGTGAATGAGATCTTTATTGGAAAAAAAATAGAAGAAGAAATTGAAACTAAGCACTCTTAAGATTAGACGTCAATGACAAGTTACATGCAGACAAAAATATTTATTCACAAAAACTAGAATATTAATTTGGGAGCGAGAAAAGAAGAAGCTAATAGAATTGGATATATACACTAATATAAAAGACAAATTGTTTTGCAAAACAAAAACATGCCAACTACCAACAAGTGCTTGATTTTGATATTAACGATAAATACTATCAATCATATATAGCCAACAAATACTCACGTTTAGGACTTTAAAAAAAATATTTTGCATTTGTCAATATTTTAAATTTAACGAAAGCCCACGCATTAATGAAATAGAGATTAATCAATTGTTAACGAATAGAAATTAAAGATTGGAAATAGAGTAAAAGAGAAAAGAAAAGGCAGTGTTTTATTTTGATGAAAATGGTCTAGTTAGTTGGAAATGAATAATGCAAAATTGAAGGTTGTACATGCCTTTATATTACAAGTTGAATCCTCAGCCATACTAACCATGCAAATAAAGACATGACGATCCTTCAATTCTCAAAGACTAATTGGCGGTGAATTCCTTCAGTTGTACTACTCACTAATTGCATATCACTTGTTTTGAAATCCAATCGCAACAATGGAGAAGCCTTGAAATCCAACTTCTCAAGGTGAGGAACATCAAGCTCAACATTAACGATTGTGTCACAAAGAGGAAGAGCATGCATCCTTATGCGCTGCAGTGATGAGCTGCAAATCTTGCATTTTTCACATCCAATATCTCAGAAATCACCAACTCTTTCAGGTTAGGCAACAACTCACCCCTTCTAATAGACAAGCAATATTTGTAATCCAAATGTTCCAAACACAACAACTTGAGCTTGGGAAGCTTCATCTTATCAAAGTTATCATGCAACAACACTGGCTTAAGTTCATTCTCCGTAGAACTCTTCCAGAATATTCAATCCAACGTCAATTCCTCAAGCAGTGGACATCTCCCAATCCAATTCCTATATAAATCTGCATTCATGATCACCTTGAATAAACAAAGGGATTTGAGATTGAATTGCAAACAAGTTCATTTATTACAATTGTAGACTGTATGGTGGATCGATGATTACGAAAGGAGACACAGTCGGCTCTTTTATAATATAAAGTCACAGTCTAAACAGACTTGGACAGTCTAGTCAGTAAAGGCTATGATATCATTTGAAGCGAGAGTTGACCTTAGCCCGCAAAATGATGTCAGTATGTATAAGCGGATACACATGTTTTGCATATACATATTCAGAGGTTTCACAGTGAAATCAATTCTAACATGTTGATACTTAGAACGATATCTCGAAAATTAATTCATTTCTTAATCTGTGACGATGACATTAGTATAGGCGGTTCATTATACGCTGCTTTTATTCATCTACGCTTGCGGGTTTCTCGCAACCCTAAATAGTGATCTCTTGGGAGGTAGTGATTGGCTTAGCCAGAAGTACTCGACTGTCAGTCGTGCAGAGTCGCGTCTCGGTGACACGAATTGACTAAATCTGCGTGAGGCGTTCAGAAAAGTTTATTGCATAAGAAATCCAGCCGGTTGAGAATTTATTCCATATGTAATAATAAAGGTCTAAACCGGATCACTCACGAATAAATATATTAATTAATTGTGAGTTGTCAGCAAACTCAATTAATTAATGGATTTAGAAAATCTTAAACGCGATAAATAATTAATGACAAAAGGGTTACGTCCGTAATTCGAATAAATCAAGATGAATTCAATATTTATCCTATAGTGGAGTCGATAAATATTTATAATAGAACTGCATTTTATTGCGTTTACATGGAGTAATTAATTGGATGACAAATTAATTTAAGGGGTAATAGGTAAAATTACCCACTTTTATAAAATAAAAATAAAAAATACCCACTTAAAAATAAAAGATAAAAAATACCCACTTTTTACAATAACATGATGAATTTCATCATGTGATCATGTTATTTTTACAATAACATGATGAATTTCATCATGTGATCATGTTAATCAAGTTATTTTAAATTTGAATAACATGAACACATGATCAATTTCATCATGCTATTGTAAAAAGTGGGTATTTTTTATCTTTTATTTTTAAGTGGGTATTTTTTATTTTTTACTTATCAAAATGGGTATTTTAGCATTTACCCCTTAATTTAAATTAATTAATTTAAGTCTAAAGGTGGGCTTAATTAAATTCAACAGGGCCCAAAGGACACTTGTAAATTAATTTAATTAAATTATGGATTTTTCAAAGCCCATATTAATTTTGAATATAATTCAAATTTGAATTTGGATTATAGTTGTAATCGCAAGAGATAAAGGTGGAGATATGGTTCTATTATTTGGGATCTAATTCATTTTCCATAGAAGCTCTATCCTAGCCCACAATGTCTATAAAAGGAGAAGAGAGAGAGGGCCGAAAATCATCACTCCCTCCCTCATTATTTTCGGCCCCCTTGGAGTATTAAGACTCCAAATTTTCGAAAATTGTGTAGTATTCAACGTTCCAATTTTTGTTCTTCTTTTCTCCTAAATTACTTGATAGATTTTCTCACAAGATATTCTAGTAAGTAAATCGGGAATATGATAGAAGTTCCTAGGGTTTGATTCATGGAGATCTAGAAAGAGATTCGAACGGTGTGGATTGCGATTTGATAGCTAACAATTCAAATCGTTTCTCCACAAGCGGAGGATTTGCATAGGAGAAGGTATAAAATATTATAATCTGCATTTATATTCTCCTATGTGACTAAGAATTAATTATTTATTCATGTGATTAATTAAACCTGTTGATCTTGCGGTTTCGTGAACCTCTCATATGGGTTCCATCATATATAGGTTGAGATCTTCGTACCTCTGCATTGTCTTGTTTGTGAATTCTCAAAACTCATACGTCCGTACAAATTTAGAGTAGGGATAGAAAATCTTATGATAGCCATATTTATTCCAAACACCAATCATTTGTTCAAATTTGTTATAGGGTTGCATAGTCATATAAGCCTTCCTCTTCCTCTTCCTCTTTTTAAGGCACCGAACTTTGAAATCGTGTATATTGAAAGTAAGATCGGGGCTTGTGTCCATGCCCTGTACCATGATTTTGATAGCAAATTCGATCACGCTGTTTCTTTTCCACTCATATAACACTGTTTTGGTCGATAATTTTGTCTGGAACATCATATTCTCCATCAATCTTCATTTACTTCTCATTCTCCATCGCAAGAATGAATGATTTCTCACTGAACTAAAAAACAAGGAAAGTGTGTATATATATATAAATATGAAGATAAAACATGAAATTGAAACATAATCTAATATTGTTGACGACCGCTGCCTCTTCAGAGGAAAAATAAAAACATATATATATAGAGAGAGAAAGAGATAAAAACATATATATATATATATATATATAATAGTTAAATTTCTAAATTGTAACAATAAATCAAAATAAATGGATGAATACGCTATATATATATATATAAGGAACTAACATTTGAAAATTTAAACACTCATTTAACATTTAAAATCTAACATTTGAATATGGAACCCTCATCTATATACATATAAACATAATTAAGAATAAGGAACTAAATATATAACATGTGATAAAATTGGGAAAGATTATATAATAAAATAGGGATAATTCTGGTACCTAATCTCAATGGGGTTCCCAATCACAATGGGGTACCCAATCTCAATGGGGCACCCAACTTCAAAGGAACGCCCAATGGGAGCAGTTCACTTCCGAAGTCACCACGAGCATATGCGAGATGCAATTTGACATCCGCGACCTCCACACTCGCCTGGACACCCATCAACATCAATGGGAAGCTCAGCAACGGGCGATGGAAGAGCAGAACCGCCTACTTCGTGAGATGCAACAACAATGGTCCTCTTGGACTCTTGGCGGTGCACCCAGCCACGCCCCTCCCGACCAAAAGTGAGCCTTTGTCTCACTGTTGAGGTATCTTTACTGCTTTATTTTTCTTTTTTCATGTGAGTGTGTGATTAACTATCCTTTGTTTTTTTCTCTTTGCTTTTTACTGTTCGTTTCCAGGTTTTATTTCCGTTTTGTTGCTCTGAATGCCGCATTTCAGGGACGTTTTCTCTATCCCTACTCCTTAGATCTTTAATTTTCGCAATGAGGGCATTGCTTTATCTTTGTACGGGGGGATAGATGTCTTTTTCATGCATGCATTCATCGTTTTGTTTTAATGTCACTTAGTATGCAAAATTTTGATTGTGCTAGAGCTACGTTGTCTTGATACATCGTGGGTAAATCAAGGCATGATATTTGTTTAAGATGAGATGTGATTTGAAAACCTTGATTGATGTGCATTGATTTATGTTGTGAAACGTAGATGAACTAGGAATGTGTGGAACATTATGACCGGATTATGGATCTTAGTAGAATGATTAAAATAGTGATGCATGATGATATAAATTGATTGATTCAATTGGCTAGTTGTTTATAACCACTTGTTGTGTATCCGTGTTTATATTAATTGAACTTTGTCAAGAGGTCTCTGCTCCTATGGGAACCATGAGCATGGAAAACCGCGTGAGGATACATTGGGGAACCCCTAATTGTTCACACCTCGCGACAATGACCATATAACCTGACATTGTTCTAAGTAATTTTCTTAAGTTCTTGAAAAATAGGAATACACAAGGATTATGTTCAAACTTATTTTAAACTGTAGTACGTGGCGTTGTTAAGAACAGACCCACTGTCCGATAAAGGGAATCAGTATTGGGCACGAGGAATGTTTCCAGCCAATATACTTCCAGTTATTATATTAAATTATGTTCGACTAAAAACGTATCTTAAATTAATCCAAAGGAAGTGCAATACGTGTAAAGTCGACCCGGATGTCGTATCTCAAAGGAAGGCTATGCAGGGCTATCAATCATTAGTACTAAAATGCAAAGAATAAAATCATAAACACTCTAATCAGGATGAGAGAGAAGAACTCTAAATAAAGATGAAAAGCAATAAACGGGTATTACAAGTGATTGAAGTCTAGGGTAAAGATCATCTCTAATCTAGGTCAATGCTTATTCAATCAAACCAAATCTTTAATAGGCTTTCCCTAAGTTGATTAGCCAATAACTTTCGTATTCTTGAAACTAATCTGTGTCTAGCACTTTCGTGTATAGATCACACTTAGAGTAACACTAATCAAGATATGATTACCTATTTTACGTTTCCGATTGATAGGTTGGGTTGTTTGATTATAAATGAGACATAGAATAATTCATTTCAATCCATTCCATACTTAGAGTCGCACATGGTGATCAAGCATGAAAAACTCTTACACACGGATCAAACAACCATAAAGAAGATCAAATTAAAGCATTAAACCATAGATAAGAAACAATCAAACCCTAGATAAGAATTTAGCCAACCATATTGAAAAGCAAATCCATAGAAAGGTTCATCATCATAAACTTACTAAGAAGTCACCGTTCGGTTGCCAAATTCCTTCAATCCTTGGATACCCCAAGGCACTAACTAAGAAAACAGTAAAACCAAGTGTTTAGAGAGTTTCTTAAAGTTACAAAGGTTCTGGCATGATTCCCTTTGAAAATGTACGCGCAAGAACAATTAAAACGCGCATATAACTGCTAGTCAGCGGTCGCTGGCTACAGCCTTCTGACCCTCAACATGAGACTTCCCAGCGATCGCTGGAACACCCAGCGATCGCTGGCTGCGTGTTTCTATCCTAGTCTGCTTCTGCAGCCCAGCGATCGCTGGGTAACCCAGCGGTCGATGGCTGCACTCTTCAGCTCCTTGTGCTTCTCTCCTTCCCGTTTCATGCTCGTACTTCTCTCCCTCGCCCGACTTTGTATTAATGGTCTTTTCAGCACTAATCCTTGCTCAAATGATCATCTTCCACTCCATCCTGCGTAATACATGACAAAACAAGAAACGACGTTAAGACGAACTAAAACAATACGAAAAATATAAAAAGAACAAAGACATAGATACTACATAATGAACTAAAAACGTAACAAAAATACACTAAACAACTCCCCCACACTTAATCATTTGCTTGTCCTCAAGCAAAATCCAATCACAACTTGTCAATTCATGTCAATAATTAATATGTAAGTCAAACCACCAATCATACCTTTATTTCAAAACTTAGCCTAGACTCAATACTCAACCGTATTCGGTCACTCAATTAAGATGTAGTGTTGCCCGTTACTAAGTTCATCAATATACATATGGTCACGATGTACACTCATCTCACATCTCCCTATCGTCACATGTTTGATTTTCCTTTTATTAAAGCCATTCGAGCTTCTTTTTTTTTTTTTGTACGCCCTTCTAGCGTTTTTATTCTCTTTTTTTTTTGAAGAGTTGATACTCTTGTTTTTTTTTTAAGAAAGGGAAATCGAACATATAACGACAAGGAGTAGCCACTCATAATCCGAATCATGACCACTATATATACGACTAATAAAAGCAACATGCCCCACATGTCATCTTAATCACACAACCTAGCCCAATCAAGAATCAAATCTAAGCTAAGTTACCACTATACGTACCACATAAAAGGCTCACATATCAAACATCAACATTTATCAACAAGAAATGATCAAATAAGCAAAAAACGTGCAATTAATTAAAAAGGGGAAAAACAAAAACATAAGACAAAAGCAAATAAACATAAGTACAAACATATATCAAAGAAATTCACACACACCCCCACACTTCAATTCTACTACGCCCTCGTAGTAGAAAATAAAAGAGAAAGAGATTAGAACTTCCCCGATAAGACAAAGCCGGCAACATACTCAAGAATGTGAGGATCCTTAAGATATGTACCTGCAACAAAAACACAAACAACCAAGCATAAAATAGAAAAATAAAAGAAATAAAAACAAAACTAAAAAGACAAAGAAAAATGGAAAGAAAAACTAATACGTCGGATGATCCTGATAATCAGATGGAGGTGGAGGATGAAGTCATGTCCATCGAGCCCACTGTTCCTCAAGAGAGGTGACACGGGTATCAACAGACTAGAGTCTGGTATCCATGGACTGGAGTCGGCTATCCATGGAGTGAAGAACTTGGTTCTGCGAATCCAATCTCGAAAAGAGATCGGATTGGAACCGTAGGAAGTCATCTCGCATGAAATAACCGGACCCACTACTGGATCCAGTAGCATATCCGTGCTGCTCAAAACCGCCTTGGTACCCTACAGGCTGCCCTCCCTCATAGAGACGCTCCTCCATCTCGGTATCAACACCGAGAGGGGCCTCCTCAATCCTCTGGGCCGCCTCAGCCGAAGTGCCGGCACCTCCCTCTCTCTCTAGTGCAACCTCACGCTCTCTGAAGCGACAAACACACTCCCTTTGTTCATATGGAACAAAGGAAGTCTCAGAAGCAACAACTAGACCAACATTCTTCAAGAATGTTGCAGTGAGACAGACACCTTCCACTTCCTCATATGAATCAGGTACCTGCAAACCATAATGCAAAGCAAGGCGATACGGAATATATGCAAATGCAGGGCAAGCTTTCTTCCTAGTTCTAATACCATCTAATTGGGACAATATGAAGGAGATAAAAGAAAGCACTCACTCGAGTTGACCTTCTTTGCCTGCTCCTTTCCCGACACATTGTAAGCAATAAATTTGTGTAAGAGGGAAAGGGCATCATCCCGAATGAAACCACCAGGAGTTCCACTCGGGTTCCAGTTATATAAACCGGTCAACTCATGCCAAGCAGCTACGGGATTAAACCCCTTAGGAGTTCTCGTAGCCGCACCCCGTGGGGAAGCAAAACCAAAAACCGCATGCAAATCAGTACGAGATATACGGAACTTATTACCAAGCAGTCCACAATTAAAAGAGTTATAAGCATCATACAATTGAAAAGAAGCAATAAACTCAAATGACAATTCAGCATAACCTTCTAATGGACCACTATCAGCTAACTTCAACAATCCTAAAGTGCGCAAATAAGTACGGAGTTGGGAACGAACATTCAAGAGAGTAAACAAATCCCAATCATAATGATGTCCAAGATTAAAAGGTAAATCATACAAACGGTCAAAGATATCACCTTCATCATGGTTGTAAATGGGGAATTTGCTATTTGGGAAGAGCCTTTGAATGTTCACCTCGGGTTGGTCGGCCTCTTCCTCATCCACTAGCTCATGCTCATGCGACCTTTTTGACTTCTTCGGCATTTTAGAGGGTAGAGTGGTTTTGGGGTTGAAGAAGGTGATAAAGTTTGGTAAAAATGGAGGAAATGTGATTAGGAATGGAGAATTTGGGATTTAGGGATTTGGTGGATGGAATTGAAAAATTTTTGGATGAAAGTGTAGAGAAAAGAGTGGGTAAGTGAAATATGGGGATAAGAATAAGAATTTGGGTGAAGGATGAAGGTATTTGGGAATTTTAGGGATAGGTTTTCGGTTTTGGGGTGAAGAAGAAGAAGAAGAAGTTTGATAAAAAGTGAAATTTGGTCGCTGGAGAGAGAAAATTAGACGTTGAATTTGAAGTCCCAGCGATCGCTGGGAATCTCAATGATCGATGGATGTGGCTTCTGCTCTCTGTAATGCATGCTTCCCAGCGACCGCTGGTAATCCCAGCGATCACTAGGTGTGCCTTTCTGACCCAACTGAGCTTGCACCCCAGCGATCGCTGGATAGTCAGCGGTCGCTGGGTGCACTTTTCTGCCGTCCCAAAACTTAGCTCTTCCTTCTCAATTGTTCGTTCCTTTCTCTAACCAACTTTTGGTTCCAAACGTCATGCCTTACACACCATGTAACAATAACATAAGATTCTCAACACTTCAAACAAAGCAAATAACTAAAAACAACAAAAGCAAGAAATAAAACGTGGGTTGCTTCCCACGAAGCGCTCGTTTAATATCGTGAGCTCGACACCTTTCAATCCTTTTCACTTAGCCTGGCTAGGAAGCTTGTCCTTCCTACTGCTCTGCATGAAATCTCCCAAAGTTTCAGCTAGCTGGCCCACTTGCGTCTCGATTCTCCTCATCGAAGCCTCAATTGTTTCAAATCTCTTGTTATATGCCTCAACCCACCTTGTTCAAAGTCTCTTCAACGGAGACTTTAGGAAATCCTGGAGGTGATTGGTGTGATGGTGGCGCAAATTGTTGGAAGCTTTGTTGAGCTGGCATTTGTTGCCCTTGTGGAGCTTGCTGCCTCCAGGAGAAATTGGGATGGTATCGATACCCCGGATTGTAAGAATTCGAGTATGGATCAAATTTTGGTCGAGGTTGAAATCCTTGAAGAGCGTTCACTTGCTCCTCATATGCTATCCCAGACTCCACTCCACGTGTGCACAGATTTGCACCATGTCCAAATTCTCCACATATTCCACATGTTTCATCAACAAGAGCTTTCCTAGGTTGTGCATCCGCAGTTCGGATGGCCTGCACTTGTCTTGTCAGCTCTGTCAATTGTCTCGCCATGTCGTTACTCGAAGATGCTTCGTTGACCTTCTTTTTCGGACCTCTATAGCTCCTTTACTGTGAGTTATCCGCCATTGTCTCGAATATCTCGGTGAGCTCTTCTGCGGTCTTGCTCCCAATGTCTCCTCCAGCCGCATTATCAACCATATACTGGAAGTTCTGGTGAAGAATCTCGTAAAAGAACTGGTTGAGCAACCCCGGAGATAGATTGTGATGAGGACATTGCATCTGGAGACATTTGAACCAGTCCCAAGCCTCATGAAGAGGCTCTCCTTCCAACTGTGTGAAGGTCACCAGCTGTGACCTTACCTCTTGCGTCTTTTGGTTCAGGTACCACTTCGACATGAACCTCTCAGACACCTGATTCCAGTTTTGAAGAGAATTGGGAGCTAAAGACATAAACTATGTCTTAGCTCGGTCCTTGAGAGTGTACGGAAAGCACCGCATCTTCAGTTGATCCTCAGTCAATCCTCCAAGTGGAAAGGTCTGGACTATGGCATAGAACTCCCGGATGAAGTTCAACGCATCCTCTGTCGGCATGCCATAGAAAGACGGAAGCTGGTTGAAGTGGATACTCTTGAGCTCGTAGTTCCGAGCTGCTTGTCCCAACACAATGGGTGATGCCGCAGCTCCTATCACCGGCCTAGAAAGTTCCCTCATCTGACGGGCTGCCATAACTGTGTGAGAATTCGACTCACTCCAATCTATGTCTGAGTCTCATGGGAGTGAATTCTCTGAATGATTTGATCGATACCCTAACTCCAAAGTGTAGCCGTTTTCAACCTCCTCTTCCAGGTTGACTGTTTGCAACTCACTTCTTCGATGTACTATGTCCAACACAGGTGCCAATCTCGTATTCAAACTTCGGCGACCGTGCATGCACTACCTAACACCACGAAAAGAGAGGTCAAACGTAACTTGCGGTTAAAAACTCCAAACAACAACAAAAACGAAAATAAAAACACAACAATCACTAAATTGAACAATCACAATACGGAAAACAAAGAAAGAAAAGAGCAAAAACAAACAAGCACTAAAAATCAAAATGCCTATAGCCTTCCCCGGCAACAGCGCCAATTTTTGTTCAAACTTATTTTAAAATGTAGTACGTGGCGTTGTTAAAACCAGACCCACTGTCCGATAAAGGGAATCAGTATCGGGCACGAGGAATGTTTCCAGACAATATACTTCCAGTTATTATATTAAATTATGTTCGACTAAAAACGTATCTTAAATTAATCCAACGGAAGTGCAATACGTGTAAAGTCGACCCGAATGTCGTATCTCAAAGGAAGGCTATGCAGGGCTATCAATCATTAGTACTAAAATGCAAAGAATAAAATCCTAAACACTCTAATCAGGATGAGATAGAAGAACTCTAAACTAAGATGAAAAGCAATAAACGGGTACTACAAGTGATTGAAGTCTAGGGTAAAGATCATCTCTAATCTAGGTCAATTCTTATCCAATCAAACCAAATCTTTAATAGGTTTTCCCTAAGTTGATTAGCCAATAACTTTCGTATTCTTGAAACTAATCTGTGTCTAGCACTTTCGTGTATAGATCACACTTAAAGTAACACTAATCAAGATATGATTATCTATATTACGTTTCCGATTGATAGGTTGGGTTGTTTGATTATAAATGAGACATAGAATAATTCATTTCAATCTATTCCATATCTTAGAGTCGCACATGGTGATCAAGCATGAAAAACTCTTAAGCACGGATCAAACAACCATAAAGAAGATCAAATTAAAGCATTAAACCATAGATAAGAAACAATCAAATCCTAGATAAGAATTTAGCCAACCATATTGAAAAGCAAATCCATAGAAAGGTTCATCATCATAAACTTACTAAGAATTCACCGTTCGGTTGCCAAATTCCTTCAATCCTTGGATACCCCAAGGCACTAACTAAGAAAACAGTAAAAACAAGTGTTTAGAGAGTTTCTTCAAGTTACAAAGGTTCTGGCATGATTCCCTTTGAAAATGTACACCCAAGAACAATTAAAACGCGCATATAACTGCTAGCCAGCGGCCGCTGGCTACAGCCTTCTGACCCTTAACGTGAGACTTCCCAGCGATTGCTGGAACACCCAGCGATCGCTGGCTGCGTGTTTCTGTCCTAGTCTGCTTCTGCAGCCCAGCGATCGCTGGGTAACCCAGCGGTCGCTGGCTGCACTCTTCAGCTCCTTGTGCTTCTCTCCTTCCCGTTTCATGTTCGTACTTCTCTCCCTCGCCCGGCTTTGTATTAATGGTCTTTTCAGCACTATTCCTTGCTCAAATGATCATCTTCCACTCCATCCTGCGTAATACATGACAAAACAAGAAACAGCGTAAAGACGAACTAAAACAATACGAAAAATATATAAAGAACAAAGACATAGATACTACATAATGAACTAAAAAAGTAACAAGAATACACTAAACAGATTCTACCCCGCTTTCATAATCACAAATACAAATTTATAAAAGAGATGGGTATGGGAAACCACACCGGGAAAACCTGAACATTCGGAGTACTCACCCGGTGAACATTATCCTTTATTTTTCCTCATGTTGAAAGAAAGAAAAGAAAAGGGAAAAATACGCTATTAATATGGATAAAAACTCTAACCGGTTATGTGATCTCAATAATATCTTGTGCATCATTGTTTTGTGTTGTTCGAATTGATTATTATCTAGTCTAAATGGTCTACTTTCTTCTATGATCTCTATTTGACATGACATAATAATATGAAGTTCAATTTTGGAATGATTTGGAGTCTTATCATGAACGCATGTCGTGAATAGATTTTTCCTTGGCGATAGTTTAGATTAAGTAATGCTTGAGGACAAGCAAAGTTTTGTGTGTGGAGGGGTTGTTTAGCCTCTTTTTGTTCGTCTAAACTCGTGTTTTTCTCATCTTTATTCGTGTTATTTTCCTCGATTGCATATATGTTTTGGCTCGATTTATGTTTCATTTTATATTTCAGGATCACTAGCCTAAACGAGTGTTGAAGTTGGAAAAGAAATGAGAAAGATCGAGAAAAGACGAATGAGTGAAGATCATTAGATCAACCAACTCACTAACAAGTAAGTTGTGATAGTTACAAGAATTTGCTTAGAAACACACAATATAATAATTAGATTTCATTCAATATCATCAATAAATACAGAATGGTTTCTAACATTTCATGCTGGAAACTCTCTGATGACATGTAAACCAGCCGCCTTCACCCCCAATATTATTGAGAAAATATCATACATTGTCCCGCCGCGTGCCTTGTATGGTGATTTTAAGCATTGTAGCAACAAGTTCACAAATTTAGTTTGGTATTTTGATTCTCTTTTATATCTTGGGCATTTCTATTTCTATGTAACTAGCACTAGTAGTTCAGTAGGAGAGTAGGGGGTTTAACTTATTTTGTTAATATTGTTTAATTGATAACTATATTAATTTTTAGTTATCACGCTACAAAGATTAGTGATTTTGTTTAAAATTTGTAATTAAATAAAATTTTGATTTAGTAATATTTGAACTCATAACAATATCACTACAAACATGCATTATTTAGTAACGGAATAGTAACAAAATTATTTTTCGTTTCTAAATTTTCACGGATTAATAACGAAATAATTCTAAAATTATTTTTTTTTAAATTTAGTATCAAAATTTTTCGTTATTATGTTTAGTAACGTAACATTCCGTTGTTAACAGATTTTGAAATATTTAAATATATATATTTTATTAATAAATTTATTTTAATTACATATAGTCTCTCACTTCCCGTTATTAAAGTTTCATATAAAATTCTCAATCCTAATTCCATATGAACACCTTTAACCGCCTACACCTACGAGCCCTAACGATGCCAGAAATTCTTAAATCCAAAGCAGTCTTATTTCCCCGGAGCAGCCTCTCCTCGGTGTTGTTGCCTCCTCCAAATATCCTCCACTGTAACGGCGCCATCTCTGATTCCAGAATCTTCACTTCTCTTCCGCCACATTATCTCCATCTTTGATTTCACAATGATTGGCCCATGACAGGTAGCGGCGGAGCAGAGGAGGATTTCATCCAGAGACACCACAAGCAGGACGTTGCTAAGAACCAGTGCTCCTCGTCCCTGGTCAATCACATCAAAGCTCCTCTCCCGCTCGTATGATTTCAATACACCTTCAAATCTACCATCAATTTGTTCTAAATTTAGTGCGATTTTGGAGTTGTTTTTTGAAGTTGATTTTGCGGTGCATGTGTGGTCGTTGGTTAAGAGCTTTAATCAGCCGCAGCAGTACAAGCCGTTCGTGATTCGTATCATAGTGCAGGGGATTTACAGATTAGGATTGTGAGAGAGGTGAATGTCAAATCAGGTTTACCTATCACCACCAGCAAAGATCGCCTCGAGCGATGAACACATTTTCGGCGATTGTCGGCGGCGATCACCACCTCAAGGTATATGTTATCTCCGCCCTCCTCTTCGATCTGCTGCATTTTCCAGTTACAAATCTGAATTAATATCGCTTAAATCATAGATTGTTGTTGATACGGACCTGAACTTGTACCATATAACAGATAGTGTTGTTGCTCCGGCTTGTTCCCCTACTTCCCTTCAACATGATGAACTACCTCTTATCCGTGACTCCAGTACCTATTGCTCATTACATGCTAGCATCATGGTTGGGCATGATGGTATGTAAATCTGCATTAGCCATTCTATATATACAGCATTAAAGGTATCAGATCACTTTTAACTTTAAAATATTTTAGTGAGATTCCTTGTATCATGCCATGCGCCTCTTGTATCTTTAAACATATGTTTCATTATATTCACTTGTGCCCATTCATGTGCTTTTGCAGCCAATTACTTACGCATTGGTCTATGTTGGAACAACACTGAAGGATCTTTGGGATGTAACACATGGGTGGCACAAATTCTCCAGAATACGATGGGTAATGATTTGGTCTTGTTTGAAACTAGCTGCATGGCCATTCTTTTATTTGGACTTATTTTGAGCTTTATTATATATTATCGGGAATACAATTAGCGTATAACTATCATTTTTGTATAGGAATTCATTTTCTCAGTTTAGAAGTAGTATCAGAACTCCCACGATGAACCTTATCCAATAGAAATTATAGAAGAAACTTTATAGGTGTAGATTGAGTAATTTTAGAACTAGCATTGATATCCCATTAGGTAGTATTTAATTCAATCCCATCATACTACTTTGAACTTCTTAAAATGAGTGCTATATGAACTGAAGTGTTAGAACGCCTTGGTTTTTCAGTAACTTCCTATCATTGCTCAAAATCGATTGTTTTGATTATATCTTCTTTTTTGACACAGGCATTTATCTTACTAGGTCTTGTGATGTCTGGTAAGTTTCAATTTTCAAGTGATTTTCCTTCCGGTTTATCTCAATTTTGAGTTTCAGATGATTGCTTATTGATTCTCAACTGATGGTAACATATTAGATATATGATTTCAGAAAGTATTTGCTTTTATGTGTCTATGTTGATTGTTATCATCAATTCATTATTGAATGTCTGATTGGCTTGTTATTTGAGATTCTTTAAGGCTCCTTCACCTTTACAAATTGCAGATATCATATCTTCATTAAGTCTAATTACTTGTATGTAATGTGGCTTGTTTTCTTTATTTGTGATGTTGAGGGTGATTTTAATAAGAAACCTTCTACTTTTCTTTTTAAATAGTTTACAGATAAAATAAAAACCTCCCTTTTAATCGTATTTAGGTAAAGTTTAAGAGTACTTATTCTTCTTTTAATAGCAAGGGTTGATCATTGTAAAATACTATTACTAGTTACTAATTAAAGGTGGTTTGCATCTGTCTTATTGGATTATGTTGTTGTCATCTCCTCTTCTTTGGAGTGGCTGACAAAGCCACAAATATTAGTGAGGATAAAGTTTAAGGGAACCTATGCTTCTTTTAATAGCAAGGGTTGGAGGTGAGGAGACGGGCATTTGCTTAACTTGTAGTTTTTAGTTGTTTTTAACTTAATAATTATTTAGTTATAATAATGCACAAAAGTCGCTTCAAAAAGAAAATGCACAAAAGTAATTATTGTTTATTCATCTATTAGAAATCAGTAAAATTCATCCCAATTGATACTTTGATGTTTCTTGATTTATAATCTAGTGCATGTTGGATAGTTTTGATCAACAACATTTTGGTGGTCATCATGCGAAGTGATCAACTGAGCAGTTAGTAAAGGAGATCGAGAAGGTATGGATAAGAATAATAGTTATACTCCTGAAGTCTTGGAATATCTATACTTATTCATAGTTTATGCAGGTACACAAGAACTTTGTTCTAACCAATGAATATCGATCCTCAAAGTTGTGTGAAGCAATGTATACTACATGCGGAGAAAAAAATGGATCAACTTCAAGTCCTTAGAATTCCATCTATGGCTAAATTTAATGCTTAGAGAAAGAAACTGCGGATCGCATGTTGAAGGTTGAAAAATTAGAGGCCCACAAAGCACTATTACAGAAGTTACTCGATCAGTAGACTGCGCCACCTCCTTGATCTTTTATTATATATTGCATTTATGGTACAATAATAGTTTTATAGTGTAGCTAACTTCTTTTTGGTACTTCCACATTTGTTTTGATATACTTTATGGTTCGTATTGTGATTATGTGTTGAATTTGAACATCATTTATATATTTTATTATTGGTATGTTGGTTGTTGACATAAATGTGATTTTAAATAATAATTACAGATTTTGTAGTAATTTAAACTGTCGTAACTAGGTATGAACAAAAATAGAGCAAATATCTTGGAATTTTGAAAATTTAGTAACGGAATTGTAACGAAATATTTCTTCCGATTAATTAGAAATCGTCGATATTTGCATGATATACGGTTGGTAAAAACTTGTCTAAAAGTAAATAGTATAATAGCACAGTATTTCACCAATTTTACAATGATATGTTATATGTTGATTTATCAAGATATATGTGACATGTACAATGTTTCTTTATTCTAACAAAAGGGATAGTGGAAAAACCTCTAAACTATTCGTATTATATCAAATATATCCTAAACTATTAGAAATATCAAGTTAAATCATAAAACTATCAATGAAAATATCAATGATCCCTGAACTCGAAAATTCGACAACAATCTTGCAAAATGCACTCCAAAATTATTATTTTTTGTGTTTACAAGATGTTTGATTCTCGTATTTAACGAGATCTCTTTAAGATTTTCATCAATCCATATTTTCACGCCACTTCAAACCTAATATTTTATTTTGTAATGTGAATATATATATATATATATATATATATATAAATATTTCTTTAAACTATATGAATGTCAATTAATTACATTAAAAATGAAACAAAAGATGGAGATGGTAAAAGAGAAGAAAGATATATAGCAATAAAAATTCTGCAAGAAATGTGATGTATTTGATTAATTATATGACCACCTTTATTTTTAAAATTATCTGAAGATGTCAATTTTGCATTTATCCTTCGGCATGCCCCAACAAGAGACTATTGCCAAATTTTCGAGTTTATAGTATACTTGAAAATTTATTGATAATTTATGGTTTAATTTTGATATTTCTAACAGTTAGATTAAGATTTTTTAGCCATTAACCTTTGACAAAATACCATAATATTCAAATTGATACCAGACCAATTAAACATAAAATAAGCACTATTTCATAAAGAGCCATTATTTTAGATTTAAATATAATAATAATTGAGTGAATCATTTTTTTTATAACTATCAATCACACTTGAACATTATAGGGGACCTAAAAGGAATATTAGAACTGTTTCATCGTGTGGTCTATACATAGTATTTGCATTTATTAACTATAAATGTTGATATAATTAATCTTCAATTTTCTTCAAAAATAATTTCATATATGACATGACTATATAAATAACATTATAAAGCTCAACAACCATGTAGGAGGACTCTGTGTTTTGATACATTCATTTCCCCGATCGATATATTTTTATCTTCAAATTAAATTAAAACAAATGTTTTACCCTAATAAAACAAAGTCGATTTTCATAAATAATGTATTTCTAAAATCAACTCTATATACATACAACTTCATAATACCCCCAAAAAATGCAGTATTTCATTTTGATCTCGTTATCAGATTAAAATCATATCTCCGTATCCAATTTTGTTTTCTTTTCTATATGCTTTAGCTCTAATTAGATAGGTTCGACTAGAGCTATCAAAACAACCGAGTCTATCCGACCCAACCCAGCTCATCGGACTAAAGTCATATTTCCAACCAAGTTGGCCCGAAATCAATTGGGACTACTAAAATTTAAGGTCATCCGGGCCTATCACGAATTATTGGTCCAAATTGGGCCATGAACTAGAAAAATTATTTATATTAATTAAATAAATTAAAATATAATGCAAATAAATTATATTTTTTTAATTTCTAAAGTATATAAATTGTGTCAAGACATAATTTTAACATATTATTATATTTTTTTAGGTTCACTATTTCATTTTAGAAATAATTGAAATACAAAAATAAGTATATAATAAAATAAAATACAATCTCTAAACGATACCAAAATATTATTAGAAATAAATTTTGATTAAATTACATTATATTAAAAATACAATTACTAGGAAGATCTTAGAATATTATAAAAAAAAAATAGGTTGAAGCATAAGTAAAAATAATAGGAGTATTAAAAATATAAGTTGATCAAATTGACTAAAAGTATCAACTTTTTCGGCTCAAACCCCAAAACACGTCGGGCCAATCGGATCCAAAACTTTTAAGGTTGTTTTATTTTGAGCCCAACTTAATCGTATAAGTGGGACTGCTCTAAAATGAACAAATAAAATTTTATTAGTATTAAAAATATTGTCATAACTATTTTACTAATATTGTATACTAGATTTGTTTCTTTCAAGAAAGAAAATATTAATCTTTGTGATATATAAAAAAAAATTCAACCAATTGTAATAATAAATCAAGGATTTTGATTTTGTTTACAAATTAATTTTTATATATAAAAAAATTCACATTCAACTATAATTAGTAGAACCATTTTCTTATTCATTACATGCTGCACAATTTAATTAACATGCCGTAACTAATGTGACATGTCATGTATATATAAAACAATTTTTTAATAAAAATTTATTAATTTTTACTTTTTAATTATGATTTAAGAGTATAAATTAATATTATTTTATATAAAAACAATATTATAATGATTTGTATGTTTAGGTGATACTGCAAATAAAGGAACCGCACTACTATAATTAAATTATAGTATTAGCTCTAGTGTTCAGTCTTCATATGATTCGTCTTCATGATTGAATAACAACAAATACATACATATATATATATATATGTATGTTCAGTCTTCATATTATCTATTATTTTGATCCATTACAAGTAATATTTTAATGCATAACATGATAATTCATTTTTATTCATTAACAATGCATTATAATTTCAATGCATTCTATACATAAATTTGATACAATAAATAGATTATACAAAAATTAATGGTACAGATTGGTTCTTAGTTCCTATACAATTATCACTTTTTATTTGATCTATTCCCTATATATATAATGCTACTATATTAATGCTCAACTAATAATGGAGTCTATAAGTGGTTTTGTTATAGCTAGAAGTAAAAGCAGGGAAAATTATGACTTAACTAGCTGATCACCACAGTGTTATCACCTACCCACCTACAACCCACTTTCAAAGATACTTTTGCACCCAATTAATTCAGACTTAACTTATTTATTTACATACTTCACCTATTACATTACATGATTAAAATGTCAAATTTCCCACTTTTATATTCAGGAAAATTCATGATACAGTTTTAATTTTCATCCATCAGTATATATATTATTAACATATGCTACTACGTAATATTATGTTTTTGATATGGAGTTTATTTTTCCTCTCTTTTAATAATCACCCTATACTAAAAACTTCTGGAAACAAATATTTGGAGAGTGAATCTCTCGTAGACCGTAACCGGACGAGATCATCTATTATCTAACAGTGTAATATTTTCTATTGCATTAAAGTTAAAGCACTACGCTTAAAACATGTAGGGGTGAAAAGAGTATATAAGATCTGGGTGATGTGGACATATAATGAAAGGTGTGTGCATGTCAGCTAATAAGAAGGCTGTAATTGTAAGTAAGAAGTAAGGATGAAGCGCGTGCGGCCCACCGTAAGTTGTGTGTGCGCTGCTTCCCATTTTCACCCACGACTTCCCCACGCCTTTTCCACTTATATCCCTCTTCCTCTTCCTCTTCAACTTCATCACCTTCCAAACACACACACCTCTCTCTTTCTCTCTCTCTATATCTATTAGTCTATACTATATATGGTAGGGAAACCTAACAATTATAGACACAATATTTTTATTTTTTATATTCGTACGGCACTACTATTACCATATAAATCTATGTGTCCGCCTCTCCACATCATTCTAACATGAGTCAACCCACCTCCTCCTCTCCTCCACCGCCGCCACCTCCTCCTCCTCCGCCGCCGCCGATACGACCCCCTTTGCCTCCTACTATTCACTCCCCAAAGGACCAATCCCAGCATTTGCAACCCTCCATCGCAACCGAATCACTCCCATCTCCCAAAAAGGTCAAAACCACCTCCGCCGCCACCTCCTCCTCCGCCACCGTCCGCGTCGCCAAGCACCCTACGTACCGCGGCATAAGGAGCCGCACAGGGAAATGGGTGTCCGAGATTCGCGAGCCTAAGAAGACCACGCGCGTTTGGCTCGGAACCTACCCCTCGCCGGAAATGGCTGCCGCGGCCTACGACGTCGCCGCGCTAGCCCTCAAGGGCGCCTCCGCCGTCGTCAACTTCCCCGATCGCGTGGCTGAGTATCCGGTCCCAACCTCGCCTTCGCCTTCCGATATCCGCAAGGCCGCCGCCGCAGCAGCAGCAGCGATGATGAAACCGGAGATCGGCGGCCATGAAGAGCGTCGGAGCGATGAAACTGAAGGTGGTGGGGAAGTAGGGACGCGTGATGAGCACGAATTCATTGACGAGGAGGCGTTGTTTCATATGCCTAACTTGCTGGTGGATATGGCGGAGGGGATGCTCATAAGCCCCCCTAGAATGGCCTCGCCGCCGTCGGAGGATTCGCCGGAAAATTCAGATGTGGAGAGTTTGTGGAGCTACAAATGATATGGTGGATTTATTAATTTCTGTAGACGAAGAACCGATTCTGCTTCTTCGGATTTTATTCTAAAGTTGAAGATTTAATATATATAAATATATTGAGATACGATTTTTAGGGTAGCAAGGAACGTGATTGGAATTTGAAATTAGTGGAAATATAATTATATGAGTATATTCTTAGGGCTAATAGATCTGGATATTTGGTAAAATCCTTCATAAATTAACACACCATCCTAACATTTAAGTAAACTGACTCAACAAAAGTATGTTTGGAAATCATCAATTCCTTACTTAATTACCTGCAAAATCACCCTTAAATAAGATGTGTTTTTGAGGTACTCATTATTATTCATTAAGATATTATATTTGGAGCTTTGGTAATCTCTATTGTTCAAATATTAGGGTTAACTATCACTTACATATATCTATCGCCTCAATTTCAAAGGTCGGACTATAAAACCAATAAAGAGATGAAGATCATGTCATAATTGATAATTTAAACTTAAATTGTTTATAAATCTTCTCTTATATATTAAGGTGATTAATGGACAAATTAAATTTACACTTTTACTTGCTGAGAGTATGTACGAAAACAAATATTTGTAAAAATGTGGATTCATCAATTTGGATATAGCATTTCATGTTTTATGAGAAGAGGAATATTAGTTTGTTTCTTTCTTATTTCAAGTTGGCAAGGGGTTTTATATATTCCTTTCGTTGCATTAAATATGAGAAGGAGACCATCTTTAATAGGACAGAGGGACTAATTTGTTTAATAAGTAAAAATTTGAAACCCTTTATTTTCAAAAAATAAAAAATTCATTTTAAATGAATTAAATGTATGATTGCATACGAGATTTCCTAATGAGTATTTTGTTTTTTTTTTTTTATTAAAATCAGTATTTCAATTTTTATTCCATATATTGAAATTTACATTAAAAATGCATTTTATGTGCTCTTATTTATAGTTATTGAGTGCGTGGAACCCACATCTGTTTACACTACTCTTCAATTTATTGGGTGTTTATTGCAATATTTATTAGGTTTTCAGACTTTCTCACAATAAATTAACTGTAAGAAGTATGTCTACATATCAGAGATGCAATGCTGATGCTCTCTTCGAGAAGAATTGCATCCAATTATAAGATTTATTGTTCTCTACCGAAAATTATTGCATACTTCACCAATCCATATTTTTAAAAATTATCACGTTTTTTATTGGACGATATTATTAAAAATGATCATTTTTAATTTTTTATTATTTAAATACAAGGTTTCACTTTGTTAAAATTCAAAATTTTACATTCTTAATGTAGGTATGCAATCTCTTGTGGCCATCTTTAAGGGACTTTCATTGAACATTACATTCTCTTGTCACTTTTCATGATTTCTTTTTTCGGCTTAATTTTTAGACAGCGCTATTTCACATGTATGTGACAAAAAATAAAATACCAATCTTTGTTGTAATTTTGTTTAATTATAATTTATGTGATTGAGAAATGGTGAGGCTGAATTTGATCATATGACAGACTAGACAAGATTTTTAAGTGGTCAATTAGTTAGGGACAAAAAGGGTTTTGATCATGAGTAATAATAATGGCCTTTCCGATAATTTAGAAATTTTTGGTCAAACCGTCAAACCAAATCGTTATTGGAGAAGCTTTTTGCTCAAAAAAATCATATACATAATTATAAACGATATCGAAAGAAAAATATTTATATTATCATTGTAAGAATGAATTTATTTATTTGAAGATGAGAAGTATGTGATCAAGAGAAGATTCAAACTTCGAGGGACCAAGTGAGAGAATAATATGGTCAAAAGTGTTGGATTTCCAAAATTCTTTAGTTGTAATTAGAAATTGTTTAATTGATCATGTGGGGCTCAATCTGAATTTACCCTAATTAAGTTGAAAAACTTATTAAATTATTAAATTAAGATCCGATTCACTTAATTAAAATACTCATATCTAGAGTTTAATTAGACTCTTACTACGTGAAAAGTCGTGAACTACGTTTTGACACATATAACTACAAGAAAACTTGCCATTTGTAGATGTCAAACAAGTTTTTTTTTATATAAAATAATTTAGTATTTATTAATTTGAATTCACAGTTGTAATTAATATTATAATAAAAAAAAGTATATTTGATTGATAATTATCTCATCTAGAAATATATGATTAAAATTTAATAATTAAATGATGTTGTTATATTGTACATGATCGTAACACTTAGTATATTATGTAAAATTTCATTATAGAGAAAACAAGAAAAGAAAATTTCAAAAGAGAGAGATGTTTGAGAATTTTGAGTTTTGTTAATTTGTAATATATGTAAGCACCATAATTGATATATAGTGAATTTGTCTATAAAAAAACAATTCGTGGATGCAGTCTTGATTTTAGCCGAAGCATATATATTTGTCATGTTCATCGTTTTCTTATTTTGATAACCATCATTCAAATCACTTACATCACTTTTGCACATCTCGATTTTAACGGATATCTATACTGAGTTATTGTTTTCGCTTAGCACTATTTGGTTTGTTTGATTAGTCTTGATTATGTGTGATTGATAAACTAATTAAGCATAATCAAATATTTAGTTTATTTAATTTAATTCGGGATAGATTATTCGGCTCGCATATAATCAAGAAATTCTTTGATTATTAATTAATTCAAACTTAACTTGATTAGGCTTGATTATTAATCAAGCATGATTTCAAAATGCAAATTTACAAAATTATCCTCATCAATTTTGTTCTTTGCAAAAATATACAAGTAAACACACACCCAACATATCTCTATAAAGTACAATTTAGGTATTTTCTATATTTTAATTATAATAACATAATTTATCAAAATATAACAAAACATGATTTTATAATCCAAATAATCTCATCATCATTTATCCTATCAATTTAATCATTCTCATCCACCAAATCAAACACCCCCTTAGGGTATTTCTATTTGTGTGATAATTTTATAAAATGTAGGATAAAAGTATAAGTAATCTTTAAATCTTTTTTTTTTTATCTCTCTTATCTAAATTATAAATTTATTATTGTTTTTCTCTTTCATCTCACTTTAAGAAGGGATAAAATTATCATTCCAAATTTGGATGGATAATATTATCCCTCTTTAAAGTGGGATGAAGGAGAAAAATAATGATAAATTTATAATTTAGATAGGATGGATGAATAAAAAAAGAAGGGATTTAAAGGCTAATTATACTCTTATCCCACATTTCATGGGATAAATTTACTCCTCAAAGAGAACATAGACTTACAGTCTCAGTTTACATTTAGTTTTACTAGAGAGATCTTCTTTACGAATGAGCTCACATAGAGCTTGAACTGTCCTTTGATTCCCGAACCCTCAACAATTCCAATCGAGGCAATTCATGGAGACCTAGGGGTTCGCCGGACCCAATCTCCACCGATAAGGAAAGTCATGTAACGCGTTTATTGGAATCCGTAGTTGAATTCAAGTTAGGCAGACGATTATCACCATCTGATTATCCTTTCTAGCCTATTTGGAACTCATTGACAAAGAAGATGAATAATTATAATCAATTGTATCCAACTTAACGGATATGAATAATTATAATCAATTGTATCCAACTTAACAATTATGAATAATTATAATTAATTGTTTTCAAATTAATAAACACTTCCTAAGTATAATAAAGTATATTTACCATATTTAATCAATGTACTCCTGTTCTCTGCTCTAAATTCTACTCCATAATTCTCGGTATTTATTTTATGTATCGATCAAAATTATTAATTCTCATAATTTTGATCAAAACATAACATAAATAGGAGGAAAGTCAAAAGAAATATATTTTCACACCATATGAATGTTGAGGGACCTAGGTAGGGTGAGAGAGATTTATGGATGAAGAAAGTGGGCAACACATGCAACTTGCTCCTGTCAACTCAACTTGAAGATACAGTCTAGTTTAATAGATTGCACCACATTTCATTTAACACTACTTTTAATATATATTCTAGAATTTTCACACGAGAACTAATATTCCTATTAGGGCTGTCAAAATTTACTGAAAAAACGGTATACCGTACTTACCGTACCGAAAAATACCATAAAATACCGAATATAAGGTATACCGAAATTTTTGGTAAGGTATCATACCGTACCGAACTTTTAGGTAAGGTAAAGGTATAATTTTTCTAAATACCGAGGTATACCGTCATATACCGTACCGCGGTATATATCGAAAAAATTGGTATATACCGTTATTTTGGTATATATCGATATATATATACACACATTATTGGGAACCTTTTTGATGATTGTAGAAATCATTATTTATATGTTTTGATGATGCGAAACCATATTATATATGCATAATATTAAACTGTGCTTACGCTTTAATGTCTATTGATGATTAGATGTTTATGCTTCATTTCTGTCTAGAATAGATAGACAACAGATGGTTAAGTGTAAGGACAGATCGATGAAAGACAGATCGTGTCCATAGGAACCATCTGTGTTCTCAATAGTAGATCAGCTAACATGTAAGATCAGGTTGAGTTTACAACCTATGTCATAGAGCTTGATATCACTTTGATGTTTTGGAAACCAAGTAGTCATTGTCATCTATTAAGGAATATCTTAAGTGTAATAGAAGCAGATCATTTTTAGTACATAAATAACGATCTGTCTTATTCTAGTAAGATATCCTGGAGACAAATGATTGCTAAGATAACAAGTTTTTCCTTCATGTAAGACAGCTAGCTCCTAATATGGTGAGGAGATCGTTTTCTATATAAATAACGATCTGCTTATTATAGTAGCAGCCCTGTCACGCCCCAATTCCCGAGGGAAGGCCCGTAAGCCGGGGTGCGACTAGGGGTGGGATTTAAGAAGCGGGGAAGAAGGGGGTATGCTTGATTTGGAAAGAAACCCGAATAATACTTCAAACATAATCATTAATTGATAAGCGAGAAAACTCGCAATTCAAATCGATGCCAAAGGCTATTCGATGACAGAAATTAAGGTTCACAATCCTAATTATATCGAATAGAATAACATAACCAAAGTCAATAGAAGTTATAGGTCGACAAACGAACTATACTTGACAAAACATAATAACATAGCGGAAGCAGCTCATAAAAGCAAACAGATGACAACAACCACGCCTCAGCTCAACCCGTCACCACCGGCACTTAACCTGAAAACATTTGGAAACAATTTGTGGGCTGAGTACTAGTGTACTCAGTGGGCTATGCATTTTATAAACAGTTTTATAAAATCTAAACATTTTTATCCATTCATGAACAACATACCTTAGAAGGTTTCAAAACGAAAAGTACTTCTAAGCATGTCAAAGCATTTATCATTTTCATTCGTTGTGCACAGTTATGTACGTTCTAAAGTTACTCTTACTTTGGCCCCGGACCTCTTGTCACTGTCGAGCCCATTTACATTCAGACTTCGGGTTGAAAACCCAGAGAGTCAATTGAGCATTTAGATTTCGGGTTGAAACCCAGAGAATCCCTTTCTGCTTTTGGATTTCGGGTCGAAACCCAGAGAATCCCATTAACATTACAGCAGCACACAATGGAGATCAACCCATTGCACTACTACCCATCGTGTACACAGTTTTCGACTAACGTGTTAGGTAAAGTCGAAAACCTCGATCGATTAACTTCAGAGCATTAAACTTAATTGAACGTACATTAAAACATGACATGGATAACATTCATTTTGCAATATCAGAGCTTATATAACTCAAACATAAATTTGAGAAAAATAAACCCACCTCTTGGAATAAATCCGTCGATTAAAACCTTCTTCGGTTTAGAAAACCAATGCAAATCCTCACATTCAACTTGGCTTATACCTCGTACTTGACCTTTATATAACGAATCACATTTAGAGACTTTTAAATTATATAAATAATCTCTAGTTTGGCTCAAGGCGCAATACTTAAAGAGTTCTAGGGCTTCATATTGGTTCTAGTAAATCGTATCAATGCTTAAGGCTTTCGTACTTTATCCTTAACAATAAACATCTAGCATAATTCAATTGCTAATTAATTGCTCTCCCACAATTAATTCATTTAAGACATTAAAATCCGACAATGAAACCGAAATTTATAATAACATTTTCACTTTTCAAACATTTCCACTTTTCAAATATTTCCACATGCGCAGTCCGAGTTAAACTCGATTTTGAACGTTCAAAGGTAATTCAAAAATTCTAAATTTCGAGATATAAGTTCAAGACATTTAAAGGAACAACTTTCATTTAGGAAATATTTTCAAAATCATTGCAGAAAAATTCATAAAAATTCGGGAATCAATCCCCTGTTTCACGTTTGAAATACAACGTTGAAAACTGCGCAGTCTAGGTTCGTTCCATTTTTGGGCACTCAAACGTACTCCGAAAATTCTGAAATTTCACAGGAACGTTATAGACACGTAAAGGAACAACTTTTATGAAGAAACAATCTTCAAAATCGCAACCTAAAAATATGAAATAATTCGAGCAAAACAGTCACGTTTTTGCCTAATTTTCCTCGATTCATGAATTTTCTTTCGTTTCTATGTTCTCTAACGTCATACGAACAATAATAATGCTACACAACATAAAATCGAGCCTTCCTACCCTTCCAACTAGACAATAATCTCGAAAATTGGCTAGGGAAAAAGAATAAGAAATTCTAAATTTTAAATCGTAGAATCGAAGCTTAAGGTGTTACCTATTCGTATCCGAAGTCAGTTCGTGAATTGGAGCTCGTTTGCACCTTGAATCGACCAGCTTTTGCTCTCCAAAAATGGGGGTTTCTCTCTCTGTTTCTCACGTGAAGAATAAAGAAGGAGAAGAAGAAAGAAAGAAAGAAGAAAGAAAGAAGGAAGAAGGTGATGTGTTCAATTGTGGACCAAACAAAATAATAGTCCGGGTTCTCGACTTCTCGATAAAATAATGTTCTCGGAAATATTCCGGAAAATCACGGCTCTCTTAGAAAAATATTCCGGACTTAACTTTAAAAGATAATAAAATTATCTCATCTCGTTCAAAACGATGAACAGTGATTTATAAATACATCATTCTTCCGAAAGTCGGAGTTATTAACTTTTCACCTTATATCCGTATCGTAAAATAAGTGAATGGAAAAGCAGACGCTGCTTCGATACGAGTTCTCGAACTTAAATTATGACGATAACGTCAAACCGAATTTTCTTGGTTTCTTTCTCGATTTCAGAAATTTCTGAAATGATTTTTTTACTCACATTAGGAGTTATATTCTTTAATACGAGTCTTTAAACTTTCAACGGATCTTGAATCCCTCGTTTATTCATAAATTTTTCTTTTATTCGGGTTTTTAATTATCGGGGTATTACAAGCCCGCTGTCATTCTACTTGTTTTGGTTTCTTCTTGTTTATCCTTTAAAAGATCACAAATGTAAAAGCAGTTTGAAGTTTCAAACTGACTTATAACGATCTGATTCTCTAAAATTAGAAATAGCCATTTGATAGGTCACAAAATATACTTGTTATATTTTGCATGTGGTAGAGCAGCTTGTTCTTAAAAGATTCAGCCCGCTGCTCAAAACCTACAGCAGGTCGATCATGTTATTTCTAGTGGATGAGCAGCTCGTTCCTAGCGAATACTTCAGCCCGCTGTCATCCCAAGCAGCAGATCGTTTATCTCGATAACGATCAGGTCATCTTCACCAACATATATACAACAGATCGTTTTACGACTAAAACGATCTGGTCATATCATTCGAAAATGGAGAACCAAAGAAATGGAGTTGCAGCATGAAGGACAGCGAACTGTCACTACATCAAAATCAAGCTGCTCATCCCAGTTGGAGGAAGCTTTAATCTACCTAAATTGTTAAAGCCTACCTGTCCTATGCCACGTCAACATCCACGTAGGACAAACTCCAACGGCTAGAAGTACAGTCAGCAGTCAACGGTCAAAAGAGCATTTAATGCTTACTGCAAAAGCTGCAAAGACTTCCAACGGCTATAATTCAAATATGCCTATAAATACTTCAAGCCTTCTTCAGAAATGGTGTTCGGAAGTTCGGATATTGCCCAGAAAAAGCTTCAACGCTAAAAGATTCTCTCCAGTTTTCCATTGATTTATTCAACACTAGATATAGATTATATACATCCTTGAGTGTTGTAAATTAGAGAGAAATCACCATTATTCTGAAGATAACCCCGCTAGAACTTATCTTTGATTTGAGCCTTCAAAGCCTATAGTTCTAGTTTCCTCCATAGCCAAAAGCTCGGAGGAAGAACCATTATAAACCAAACCCAGATCTCGTACTCGACGAGTTTAAATAAGAGAGTTGTAATCTCGTACTCAACGAGAATAAATAAGCGAGTTTTGGCTCGTACTCAACGAGGATAAATAAGCGAGGGATCCAAGGTTAAGGGATTCATCGATCTAGCTTTGATCGATCGTGGACGTAGGGGGTTTCCCGAACCACGTTAAATATTGTGTGTTCCTTTATATTTTGCATTGCATTAGTTTGATTCTTTGTTTATCACTTCACCAGCGAGCTGTGCATTTGAATCAACCTCATAAAGAACATTCGGTATAAGCAAAATATATTTTCTAAGTGTAAGAGCAACCAACATACACACAGCTTCCGCACACGATCTGTGTTTGGACAGATCGTCTGGTACGCTCCAGCTAGCTGCCAGTCTATCTGCTCCTTAACAGATTACTCACGCTCTGTGTTGAGAACTTTCTTGAGCAGCTAGAACTCTCTCTACAACAGAGGAGATCGACTGCTATTAACAGCGAGCTGTTCTGGTATAAACAGTGAGCTGATTCTCAACCTGCTGTTCAAATAGCCAAACGCGAAAAGTTGGATTGTGGTGTATTCCCCCCCCCCCCATACACCACACCTGCTCTCCCGGGACCCAACACACATATATTTATAATATTACATGTACATATATATTCGATTTGAATTATAAGAAAATTATTTATTCATAAATTATGAATTATAATTAATAAATATGAATGACAAACTACAAAAACATGTGAATTTATTGATAATTAAAAAAATTGAATAATAACTTATATACTACTTATTATCTTAAATAATAACGATAAACTAATATATATATATATATACATATATAGTTACATAACTAAATAATTATGATATAATTAGACGACCTATTAGTTACTAAATATAATATAAGTTGTAATATATAATTAATGAAAATATATTATTATTTTTATAATATATCATACATAAATGATCAAATTAATTATAATTATATGCCTAAATCTAGTTAATTAGTTATATGAAAATACAATAATATAGTTAGTTAATATATTATAATTAATTATATGATATTAGTGGTTTATCTCATAAATTATGTTATAAAAAAATAATACTTTATGTTTTTTATATCTTAGACCTTGTTTAAGGTGACAATTTTAGTAAGGTATACCGTATTGCGACACCCCTAATTCCTATATAGATATATTTTAATATTATCCTTATATAGGAAATCTTGTTTATTGATTCTCATTTTCAAATTATAATTTATTAGTTATGCTATATTTTAATATAATCTAATACATACTAATAAAGTAATAATAAAAATTATAATGACGCGTATGCACGGCAGACAGTCTAACGATCCTCTATATACATTATTCATCGAATTCAAAAATTTTCCTATACATATATATATAATTTGTGGGCTTATGCCTATGACACGTTATCTAAATATACTTGAACACAATCGCGAACAAAAGGCTAATAGTAATAAAATGACTTGGTATGAATATCCAAAAAGTTAAAAGTGAAGAATGGAAAGATTCTTAAATAGTAGTAAATGGAATAACCACACTATATATCACTACAAGAAAAATGATGTTTAATGACATAAGTATTAATAAAGGGAGATATACCCTTACTAATTATAAGAAAATAATTTTAGTGAGAGTAAAATTTATAGTTAAAAGCTCAAATTTTATCACTAATAATTACTTTTAGTGACAAATTTTTTTACTCGTTACCACATTTCGTTATTACTTCTCTAGCTAAATGTCAATAATGACGGTCTAATGCAATTTTTACTGTAATTAAATGTATATTTTCTTATATTGTATATAAACAATCGAAGACTAGTATAATTTACATTACTAAATTAGCTAGATTCAATATCAATGTGTAAAAACTTGATTAATATAATTTACAAATGAAGTTTTGGTTTGCAATTTATACCATTATCTCTATGTAGACAAATTTTGATACCAAGGAAATATAAAGTGGACCATTTATTCAATATTTTAATTAGTGAATGAATTAGACCTCATTTAGGCACTAATAATAATGAGTGCCAAAAAAATAGAAATCGTGTCTTCCTTTAATTACACTAGTTGAAATCTCAAAGTTTTAAAAAATCAAATTTTTTTGTACATGTCTTACTTTAATTACGCGCAAGTTTGTATTATTTATCCAACCCTAATAAAGAGAAAAAGTGTTGGAGTTAATCTAATTTACATGGTTTATGCTAATTTGTCATCAAACTAAAAATGCATGCATGTATGTATTTAAGAAAATATATATGAATGAACCAAAAATATGAATATGTAATAAAATGACTATGAAGAAAATACATAGTGGCGACGGTTGGAAAAGATAGGGTTGGTAAAAAGGTCGGCCAATTTTAGAAAGTTGTTTTTTAGTTGTCCAAAATCATGAGCATATTGATTGTATATTCTATATAATTTAAAACTAATTACATTAGGGTTATTATAAGGAAAAAAATGAAAAAAAAAAGGTTTGTATTCTGTGGGGCTTTGTGTCTCCATATAATAGAGAATCTCACAAAGAGGGTAGAAGAAAGCTGGAAATTGCTTATGTTTGAATGATTTAAGAAAGAGAGGTTAACTTTGACTATTGAAAACACACAGATATAATATAATATAGCCGACATCAATATATACACATAATACTAGTAGGTGGATAGTCTTTGTCTACAATACGATTCTCTAAAGGAAAAATACCATTTTAATATTATTTATATAATCTATACTTTGATACATGTTTGTCTCAAGCTGTGCATTTCAGTCCTTGAAATTTTCTCTCCCTCCAATTTTCTTTTTCTATTTTTATAATTTTTTAAATTTTATTTATATATTAATCATATATAATATTATATATTCATATTTCCATGTAGACATGAAATTTAAGTCATGTTTTTATTTCCATGTATATCATAGATAGCATTATATATTAGTTCATATATAAGTATTATTTTAATAAATATACTATATATAGCGATATATTAATTTGTGATATATATATATATTAATAACTAATTTAATAATAATATATATATTTTAATAATTTATTAGTGGGTAAATATTTTAAATGTTTTTATTATGTTTTACATGTATTTTATTTAATCTTCAATCTAAAAATTAATATTCCTAATTATTTTTCATAATAATTAAAGATATATAAATTTATGTATTTTTTGTTCGGGCAACTATTGAATTAATTTCATGTCATTTTATTCTCAATAATATAATTAGGTCATAAATTTAGAATTGTTTACACTCGATAACACACAAAATAATGAGAACTTTTAGATTAGTGTTATATGACATCAACTACTCATTGACGTAAATGTATACATTATAGTTTCAAATAAATAATTTAAATAAATTTTTCACGCCTAATAAAATTAATATATATATATATATATAATTTTTGAATCAAGCATGAGTATATATATTTAATTTTTAATCAGATTATGAATATATATATATATATATATATCTGCGCATATAAATAAATAAGTTCATGTAATTTGAGTTTATTTTCATTAATATAAAAAATATTTAATGAGTATATTTTGATACATATTTGATAATTCAATCAAATTAATGATTTTTGGTCGTATATTATTATTAGATATTAAAACTCAACTTTATTATTACCTACTTACTAACTTTTCTAATACGACATTTATAAAGTTAGTGATGTGTAACAAGACATTTATTGATTTTGAGATGAGTACGCATACATAAAATTAAAATAAATTGGTTTGATTTTATAATTCAAATATAGTTTATTTTCATTAGTAATATTTATTCATAATATATATTTTATATACTCGAATTTATAACACATATTATTATATAATGTCAGACGAAAATCAATTGGTTCACGATTATGAACATTTGAAACCGAAACCTAACCGCTTCACATACAGTTGCGATTCAAAAAATTTAATAATATTTGATGATTCGGTTCCAAGAACGGCCGATTACGATTCTTTTGAACACCTCTAATAATAATGAATATTAGAATCATTTTTTACTTTACTTTAGACCAAATATGAGTATATAAATTATATTTAAATATATTAAAAAAAATTATTAAGTTGTTAGTACGAGTCTACTAATAAACAAGTTTACGAGGATTTAATATTTATGATATATATATATATATATATATATCAAGTTGTAAATTTATTTTTTATTAATTTTAAAACGATTACAAGTTTATCATAAGCAAGTCAACATAATTAACCACTACAAGAAATCTTGGCTTTTGTGACATAAAAAATGTGTCACAAATTGTTATTTTAATGTCGCAAAAGATAATTAACGACATTTTATGCATCATAGTAAATTGTGTCGCAATAGGTGATGTAGCATTTTAACGACAATTTTATTTTGTAATGTCGCAATATACACGACATTTCCTGCTTCATTTATTGATTGTCACATAAAATCAGCGACATTTTGTGCAACACTCAATTAAATTGTCGTTGAAAATTGACGACATATTACACGTCAATGTTTCAAGTGATGCACCTTAGTTTCCGACATTTTACACGACACTAGTTGATTAGACGCAAAGTAATCTACGACATAATATGCGTCATGTTTTAAAAGGGTTACGTAGCAATATAACGACATTCTTTTTAGTTGTGATGCAATTGATATGACAGTTCATGTGACATTTCATTAATTGTTGTATAAAATTTACAACGCAATACACATCATTAGTTGTCAAGACGCAAGTTATTGCAACACATACAACGTCATATATGAAGTAGCGCAAAAATTTCACGAAATATATGATTTTTCCATTTTCGCCACATATATAATTAACAACGATTCAATTGTAAATGATATAATATAATAAGAAATTCAAGATGTGAATAAAAATGACAAAATAAGTAAACATGAATGGTATATTGTTTTCTAAATATGTAAAAGCAAATATGTCCAAAATGTGAAATATACAATATAAAAATTAAAATCCATGTCTCTAACAATATATTATAATGTATTCTAAGGAAATAATGTAAACTTCACACATGGAAATGCGACAATCACTAAAAGATTCATTTTCTCTTTTCGCTGCTCCTCATAGATTTCCCATGTACCTATATAATATTAACAACCATTTAATACTTTTCACACATCGTAAGTAAAATAATTGACAAATAATGATAAAATATAATACCTGACGGCGCACATCATTTGGAAGAAAGGCTGTGTGATTTTCATTAAAGTTATTCATCTCTTTTCTCAACTGAAAAATTGATGAAAATAAATATATTATTAACATATTAAAGTGAAATATAGTTAACATATTAAAACTAATCATTACCTCAAGACCTTCATCATCGGAGTTCTCCAAACGAAGAAATGCTTCTGATGACGATCCCTCATTAAAAGCATGTATGCGTCGAGAATTTAAAGAACCAGATACCTTTTATATTATAATATAAGTTAAAAGGAAAAGATAATAAACTATTGACATAAATTTACGTACTTACATTTTTGTTGTGATCCTCTAATGTGAGCACTCGAGCCTGAAGCATCTCTATTTTAGAGGAATATTCTTCCTTTAATTTTGAGATTTTCTCTTCAAAGATCTGTTGGATGCCTGCAACTTTATCATTAGACTTATCTTTGACAGCTTGATCAAATTCTTCTCGAGTGGTATAAATGACATTCTTATCTCTTGAAGCAATATTGCTACTGCGTAAGCATCCCGGTGCTTCATTTCCAATAACATGTTGAAAGATCGTTTCATTAGTTTCAATATCATCCATCAATTCTGTAGGTAGCTTTTCTTTCAACTCTTTCAAACGAGCCTGATGACAAAATAAAAATTCATGAAAAAAGAGTGAAAATATTACTATTAGAAGACATGAAAATTAATCATATATCCTTCCATATTGAAAATCAATTATATAAAGTGAGCAAAATGAAAATGTTATAAAAAATAATAAAAAGAAAATAACTCAAGCTTGGAAGTCGTTCGATGAGAAGTATCCTGATTTTGCTGCTGATTGTCGTAATGTTCGACTTGGACTAGCTGCTGATGGTTTTAATCCTTTTAAATCTATGAACGTTTCTCATAGTACTTGGCCTATTATCCTTATACCATATAATTTACCGCCGGGTAAATGTATGAAACAAACATCGATTATTTTATCAACACTTATTGATGGTCCTCGAGGTCCAGGAAATAGTATTGATATTTATTTGCAACCTCTGATTGATGAACTTCAAGATTTATGGGTTTCCGGGGTTCCTACATATGACGCTACAAGTAAATGTATGTTCCAACTACGTGCTGCACTCTTTTGGACTATAAATGACTTTCCTGCATATGCCATTCTTTCAGGTTGGAGTACAAAGGGTGCATATGCATGTCCCTGTTGTAACAAAAATTGTGAATCTCGTTGGCTGAAACACAGGAAGAAACATTGCTATATGAGACATCGTCGATTTCTTCCAAGAGGACATAAGTATCGTAGGAATAGAATTCACTTTGATGGATCGATTGAGAAAGCTCCTAAACCTAAAAGATTGTCAGGTTCAGAGGTATTAGAGCAGTTGGATGGTATAGTTAATAACTTTGGAAAGTCTGCACCCCAAGACATTGGAAGAAAGAGAAAACTGAAGGAACAGTGTGATGATACTTCTACCTGTAGATACAATTGGAAGAAGTTGAGTATTTTCTTCCAATTACCATATTGGAAAGAAAATCTCGTCCCCCATAACCTTGATATTATGCACATAGAGAAAAATGTTTTGGAAAATATCTTATGGACTTTGCTTGGTGTTGCAACTAAAACAAAAGACAATCTCAACTCTAGATTGGATCTTGAAGAGCTTGGCATACGAAAGTCACTTCATCCTCGGAGAGAAAGTGGGAAGATTTATTTGGAACCTGCTTCTTTTACATTGAGTAGAAAAGAGAAAGATATATTCTTAAAAGTATTAAAAAATGTAAGGGTACCAGATGGCTATGCATCAAATATCTCGAAGTGTGTTAATTTAGTAGAGAGAAATATATTTGGTCTTAAGAGTCATGATTATCACATTCTAATGCAACAATTGCTACCGGTTGCTTTAAGAAGAACGGTACCAAAACACGTGTGCAAAGCCATAATTGGTTTGTGTGAAATTTTCAAGCAATTATATTCGAAAGTGCACACTGCGGCAGATTTTGAAGGTTTAGAAGAACAAGTTGCAGTGGTGCTTTGTGAATTAGAGAAAAATTTTCCACCTTCATTTTTTGATGTTATGGAGCATTTGCCGGTTCATTTACCAGAAGAAGCAAAACTTGTTGGACCTGTTCAATTTCGTTCAATGTATCCTATTGAGAGGTAATATAATTGTGTAATATTTAATTTATAAATATTATTTATGTGGAATTTTTTTATATGAGTTAATGAACAGTTTATTTTATTAGGTACTTGTGCACATTGAAAAATTATGTTCGTACTCGAAGTCACCCAGAAGGATCTATAGCCGAGGCATATCTTGCAGAAGAATGCATGACATTTTGCTCGATGTATTTACGTGAAGTCGAGTCCAAATTAAATAGACCAACTAGAAATGATGAAGGAAATTCAATGAGTGAAGGTGGTCGTTCTCTAGGAAGAGAAGAAACTTTTATGTTGGACGACATTCAATGGGTTCAAGCACATAGATATGTTCTTAATAATTTGTCAATCATTAATGATTTTAAAAGGTTCGAACATGATGCATTTCACTAATATCTATAACATTTATGTTATTGCTAACTATTAATATCTTATATTTACAACAAACATTTATGTGAGCTAGAAAGGAAACACCGGCGCATATCAAGTTATGACAAACAAAAGTTTCACACTGAAACCTTTCACGATTGGTTCAAAATTCATGTAAGTTATCAATTGTATAATTATTTTAATAGCATTATGAACTAATTTTTGTATTTATTAATAAGAACATTAATATTATTTTTTTGGGTTATAATGACTAGGCAAGAAAAATGGTAAACTCGAGTGACCTTGATATTGGTTCAAAATAAGATATTCTACACTTAGCAGCTGGACCAAGTAAATGGGCTCGACGTTACACCGGGTATATTGTAAATGGTTTGCGTTTTCATACAAAGAAACGAGAGATGAGAAGAAAAACTCAAAATAGTGGAGTGTTCTTGACTGCTACTACGGATAGTTTTTCTAGTAGGAAGGACAAGAATCCAAAATCGGGGGATGTGTCATTTTATGGTGTTTTGCAAGACATAGTAGAAGTGAGGTATACGAATAGCTTGAAATTTGTGCTATTCAATTGTGATTGGGTTGACCACAATGTTGGGTTGAGATGTGATGAGTTTAATTTCACATTGGTGAACTTTAATCACTTACTCTATAGAGGAAATAGAAAGATAGATGAACCATTCATTCTCGCTTCTCAAGCACAACAAGCTTGGTATGTTCAAGATCCAGTAGACCCAGATTGGCATGTAGCTTTGAAGATGACACCTAGAATTGTATTCAATGTTGATCCAGAAGTCAATGAATTTGAATCCAATGAAGATGATCATTATTCTAATCAACATCATGATTCAACATATATAAACGATGAAGACATATCATGGGTTAGAACAGATGTTGATAGGGTCATTCTCGATGGAGCAAATCATGACCATCCTATTGATGAAACAAATGTTGCTGATGCAAATCTACAAGATATAGATGATGAAGTGGAACACTATACGAGTTTTATTTCTGACTCAAGTGATGATGACGACGACGACTTTTTTGAAGAAATAATACCATCAAAGGAGAATGAAAGCGATTAGCATATTTGAGGTACGTAAAAGTATTTTCTTTTTTAGTTTAATGTACTATTCCTATTCTATGTCATTATTTTACGAATTTTCTATACATATTTTCGTAAAAAATAACTTTATATAGTAGATTGATGAAATTTTTCTATATTATTGATTATATCATAAGTAAATATTATAATTTTTTGTTTCAAAGTAAATGTA
Source organism: Leonotis leonurus (assembly GCA_026898415.1). Taxonomy (NCBI): domain Eukaryota; kingdom Viridiplantae; phylum Streptophyta; class Magnoliopsida; order Lamiales; family Lamiaceae; genus Leonotis; species Leonotis leonurus. Next base: position 212,576 of record JAPKLX010000137.1, read on the forward strand.
ATTGAATTACAATATGTTAGTAATATGACTATGAAAATATTTATGTTGAATTCTATTTATTGTCTTGATGTGATATTTTAAGAATATAAAAAAATAATTCCAAAAAACAATTTTTTAACTGGTTTTGTCAATTAACCGATATCGGACCATACGAGTAAAAACAATTGTATTTACTCGTATGAGACCGATTGACACTCCTAAATATAACAATTATAATATTGTCATTTAAGCACATAAAAATAAATGTTGCATATATGTCACAAAATTGTGTCACATTATTTTACTAAAGCATAAGTGACACAAATGTACAACATTTAATACAACAATATTCTTAATGTGTTGTATATTTACGTTATTTTGTAAAACGTTGCAAATAAGTGTCACAATTAAAAGACATATAAATAAGTGTCGTAGTTCATGTCACAAAATTATAACACAATACATATATGTCGCAAAGTTGATGTATATTTACGACATTTAATGCAACCTTATTTTATTGTGTCATTAATTTATGACATTTTATTGAGGTGTTGCAATTAAAATGTCGCAATTTAAAGATATAAAAATAAGTGTTGTATACGTGTCACAAAAGTGCGGCATAAATTTTAGATGTCGCAAAATAGACGCAAATATACGACACTAAACTAATAAATGTGGTAATTTATCGACATTTGAATATAACGTCGCATATGTCTGTGTCGCAATAACCCAATTTTCTTGTAGTGAACGGTTTTTACTTATACATATTTAGTATATGAATAAGTAGTTCATATATCTATGACAACAAATAGTAATAAATAAAATATATCAAATACTTTTATAAATTCTATAAAATATTAATCCCGTTGAATTTTGACGGACAATAATCTAGTTTCTATAACATATAGTAAGGTTTAGAGTAGAATATAACAGATATTATTGATTAAACGAGATGATTGTCAGTTAAACTACTATGCAATTAATGCATAAGTTGGTGAGTTAGAAAAACTAATTGGTTGTTTAGAAAGCTTAAATAAAATCTCAGTTCAAAATTTCACTTGATAAATATAAAGGGTTTTAGTTTAGTAAGGGGTGGTTTGGTTTGTGTGATAGGATTAATAGACTTCTAATTTTTAAATTTTTACCTTCTTATCCATAATCCTCCATCTCCTTATGAATTTAATATATTTTTATGCCTCTTAATCACTCAAATGTTTGATTATATAATCATACCAAATTTGGCTTGATTATTTAATCAAACATTTGAGTGATTAAAAAGCATAAAAAATAACTAAATTCATAAGGAGAGGGTGAATTATGGATAAGAAGGTAGATGTCACGTCCCCATTTCACTTCTCTAAGTAAAATCGAGGAAAACGTGACCATAAGGGAAAATACGGATAATGAAACACAACGAAAACGTCGATAAATGGATAAAAGTGAAACGTACATCGAAGGAGAAGATTTTGATAGAGATGTGTGACCGAAGTCCAATACATCAATGAGAACTTAACGTGCGAAATCAACAGGGATTATTACAACATCTAGAATTACGAAAACAAGAACAAGTCTGAATACATAGTTCGAGAACAAGATAGATACTAATAAATTCTTGGATCTAAAAACAAAGTCTGGCAGCGGAAACTGGATCAATATCTAGATTTACATGTATGAAGACATATAAACCACCGAGAGTAATAACATTTAAAATTCAACAAAAACCACCGCTGAGCCTTCCACTTCATCATCACGACTTAACCTGCACATTTATAAATATATGCAGGGCTGAGTACGAAAGTACTCAGTAAACACATGCCGAAATCACATTCGTACTGATATATTCGCAATTGCCGTAATACAGTGCAACATAGGGATTTTGTCACTAAAGAACCTATGTTCACTAAATTCTTTTGTGATCTTAAAAGTTCGACTGGCCAGTCTAAGTTCTGGAGTAATCAAACATATCTGTAATTCTGTGTGTCGGGAAAGTGGCCACTTTCCGCGAACACTGAACCGGCCAACCCGCTAAGATGACTCACGGTTCTGGTGTACACTAACCTTCAAGATATAAATCTTTAAAGGTCCGAAATCGATTAAATTGTTCAACAGATACGCATCATACCAAAATATAAACATTTTCGACAATGCAATACTTCATAATATTTCAAATTCTAAAGCATTCTAAACGAAAATCATACTTTGGTACAACGCATACGATTTTGATTTGTAAAAGAAAGCCTACCTGAACTGCTTCTTCGTCTATCGAAAGTCTGGTCTAGATCGACTGGAATTTCCTCTCGCCGCACCTTAATCGTAATTAAGAGGAAAGATACTCTTCGTGAGTATAAATTTATTTCATCTAAAAACGAAATGATATTCTATATCTAGCTTAATTTCTCTAATCTCTCCACTCGATTAAAATTCGAGTGCTTAACTATTTCTATACCCGATAAAATATTATTACTCATTTCATAATTTAACAGATCTAATTTATTGGATTAAGTCTAATTATTAATTTTAATTTCTTAAATTTCTATCTAAATCCAAAGATTAATATTTCTTTTATTAAACCACAATTAAGGGATAGCTAAATCCATTTTTTTATACCCAAACTGGGCCCATCCTATATAATACTTATAACCCATCAATTTATTCATTCTGGCCCGATTATTCAATTATGCTTCAGCCCATTAGAAATTTAGTTCGGCCCATATTTAATTGTTCCAGCCCAACCATCTATTTGGCCTAATATGTCTAACACCCCTAATACATCTATCCCTAATTTCTTACTCAATCTGTTCCGCCTTCTCCTTCACTATCTGCTCGACTCTCGCCTCTTTCACTATCTGTTCGCCCTTCTTTCACTATCTGTTCTCTTCTTTCACGATCTGCTCTTCCTTCGTTCTTCCCTTCGCTCCCTTTCTGTTTCACTGCTGTTTCTCCCTCTCGGCTGCTGCTCGCTCGACCTCGTTCTCGCTCTGCTTGCTCGATCACTTCCTTCGCTGCTGCTTGTTCATCCCGTCGTTCGCTGTTGCTTGCTCAATACTATGAGGTAAACTTTCTATTTCTAGGTCATTAACCTATTAGAATCTGAATTTTCTGCTTTGCAAAATTAGGTTTCATTTACTACATCGATTCTTCTTCCAATTCTGTTTCTAAACTTCTAAATCTTAACATTTTGTTTTTCTCTCTGGATTTAATCGCGAGATACTATCACTGAGGGGTGCTCGTCGGGGCTTCTCAGACTTTAGCTCCTGGCTGCTTCTTCTCAGGTAATTGTTTTTAGCTCTTTTCCTAAATTTTTCAGGTTGCATTATGCACGTCTCTCTCTTTTATTTCTCCTTCAAATTCTTGATTTTAAAGACTTGGCAGTCTCTATTTCGTATGTAGGGTTTAAACTCTGAAATCTGCATTTCAGTGTTCGAACTGTGAAGTGGAAATAGCTTTAGTTTGTTTACGATTTCCTGAATTACACAATTGATTATACTTAGTTAAATTCTGAATTGGGTTGTGAATTGGGATGAAATTTCCGTTTAGTTACAAGTTTCAGGTTCTGTTTCCCTTAACATTTTAAAATGAGCTCTGACTTGATTTGGTTCTTTCTTGGCTGAGGAACACACAAAGGTTGTTGATATGGTTCTGAGTGGTGCGCTGGGTGGATTCTGGAGTTTGGTTGCTGCTGAGGTAGTTTCTGTTCTTATGTTTACTGAGATTATACACTTTTGAGTTGGTTCCTTATTCATGGAGGTAATTAAGTACTGATTATGTTCTAAAGTTGCAAGAGTGTTGGTTATGTTCTGCATTCTTTAAGTTATGGCATAACACCATTAGAGGGTCATACGCATGAATAAAAGTAGAAGGGAGGGAAAGTATAGTCTGAGATTTCTTAACTTCTGTATTGGTGTACAGATTCTGCATGTGAGTCTACGTTTTGGATGACATTTTGCCTTGGTTATAGTCATGTTTTATGCTTTGGTTTCAAGCTCAGCCTGTATTTACACTCTAAGTTCCTTAAGTAGTTACTGCTTGTCTCTTATGTTCTAATTTGTAACATAATATTCTGAATAAGTCTAAGTTCTTTTCTAAATTCTGAAACTGCAGTTCTGTTATGTTCTCAAAACTGAAAGCATACATAGATATATAGCTAGCTAAGTGTTCTATTCTAAAGTCTGAATATATGTATATATATTGCATGAGTTCTGAATCTGTAGGATGCTTTCTAAACAACTTAGAATCTAAAGCTTCTCAGTCTTCTATGTTTTTCATGCTTAACTACATTTGAAACCCTTTTTTTTTATTTAACACTATATAGGATATAAAACTGAAACTTGAGGTGTGAGTTTACCTCACTGTTCCTGAAAGTTCTGAGTGGAAAAGAGACTTGGGTGACTTCGGGGTGTGGGTAGAGCTATTCTGAAACAGCTTTAAGGGAGTGAAAAACTGAGTTTTGAAAATAAAACAAAGTAAAGGTTTTCAGTTGGGCTTCAACACTAATTTAAAAGATGAACTTATCTCACCTTACTGCTTCTTCAAACTAGGACTTAGGGTGGCTGAAAAGGGCTTCTTCTTGTGTGGTTGTTGTCTGAGTTTGTGCGAGTGAAAATGGGGGTTGAAGTGCAAGAGTTGGAGTGGCTTCTGGTGGTGTGGTTCCTTTCTGAAATGTTAAGTAGAAGTGAGGTTGAATTCTAAGGCGTGTAGGAAGTGTATGTGGTTGCTATATAGAAGAGTTTATTCTATTGTTATGAAATGTAGAGACACAAAGTCACTCCCTATGATTCACAGTCTATAATCCCAAGTATAACACTACTAGGCTCCTGTATTGTTGACTTCTGAGACATATATTAATGCAGGAAATCTTCTATGGTGCAGGAAAACAGATTGTGTAGCGTGGGAGAAGTGCAGCTCGTCCTGTAGCCTTGCTGCCTTCCACTTCCCTTGCCTTCTTTGGTTGGATCACTGGATGAACTCCCAGTAGTTGCACTTTAATGCAAGTAGATTTGTGCAGGGTAGATATCTAGTAGTTATGAAAGGGGATTTTATGGGATTCTTTGTCCAAATGTAATAGTCTAGGCTTTGGGAACTATAGATATATTTATAGTGTAGTAGCTTAGTACATCTAAGTACATAGCTAAATTCAGTATTCCTCTTCTTCTGCTCTCGGTTGATTTCGTAAGATACATGCCTATATATATAACTATATGCAGTGTACTATTCTCACTCTAATTTAATCAAACTTCTATGTTCATGAAAAGTATATATATATATAGATGTATTTACCTTCTATTAGTAGTTTGAAATATACTAACTCCCATTTCATTTGTAGCATGATTTACTATCTTACAACTTATTTAGAGTTTGCCTTCTATTTTCCAATTAACAACACTTAAGTACATGATTTATGATTACCATAAGATTCAATACCTTAAACATACTTCTGCACTCGTACCTATTTATTAATCGGTTGATTAATAAAACTAGAACTCATAATCTCCTTTACACATAAATTTTATAAAGGCTAAATCATATACTCCCCCGTAGTGTATAATTTACACTACAAAACTCCAAATTCTTAGCTAAGAATTTAATTAACACGTCAAGCTTCCATAAACGAGTCTGCACCTAAATAATTATTTGGCTCGTTACTCTATTTAATCACATCATCCCAACAACTTACATAATTTAAAAGCTAATTAGAAGAATGTAACGTGCACGGAAACGAGTGCTACTAATATCAATAAGCAAATTGACAAAATACGAGTTATAGAACGAAATTTTATTATCCCGATTTTCGGTACACAATTAAATAGAAGAAATTTTACGGGTCATTACAGTAGAGATTTAAAACTTATAACCCTATCAATCCTATCACACAAACCAAAACCACCATAAGAGTATTATACTGTAAAAAACAGACACAATCAATTAAAAAAAATAAAGACGGAATATAAATATAAATATATATATATATAGGAAATTGATATGCTAAGCGACTCATATTGGGCGACAGAAGAGCGACTAGTGCTTTTAATTTTTTTTTTTGCTTGCTTAATTTGATTCTATTTTTCTTTTACTTCTATTTTATTTAATAATGTTTATTATTTTTAGTAAAGATGATTTATTTTACTCAAAATTCATTTTTCAGATATTTATTAATCAATTAAGATTTATCATTTATCAATTTTCTTTTCCGACTAGGGTTTATTGATTAGGGTATAGTTTAATATTATTTAATATATAATAATAATAAAAGAAAAGAAAAAAGAAAAAATAGAAACGAAGATAAATGATAAATCGCAAATGCAAAACACAATTTAAAGAACAAAAGCATGGGAAAATTAATATTAAAGAAAATGTCGCTCATCCAGTCGCCTAAAATAGTAGCGCAGCATATCATTACTCTATATATATATATATATAAGGCTAGAATAGTGTGCATTAATTATTGAATCAAATCCTATTCATCCACTTAGTAAATATATATAGATTAAATTCCTTGTTTAGTTCCTACTTCATAGGTAAGAAAGATGAGAGAATCCTTCCCATATATAAATATATATATATATATTATAATATGTTTGGTGAAACTTGGAGTAATTAATTATATAGTGCGAAAATAAATATAATATATATAAAACAATTGGTATTTAATATATTTAAGCTTAATTTATATATAATGAGGACAAAAGCAAGATTAGTATTGTATGATAGGAAAGAAACACAAGGTTTAAAACCAGCAAGTGGGAAATGAAAAGAGAAAATTAAAGGAAACGCAAATATTCTTTCTGCCTATTTTGAATGTTTTAAATTGAATTACGACCCCATTAATATGAGAACATCCAGGATTAGGTGACTGGTAATTCAACATATAAAGAATATAATGTTAATTAATTATTATACTATAGCTAGTTTTTTTTATTACTAATTAAGGTGCTTAAATTATTTTAGGCCTACATCAAAAATTCAAAGTGAAATAATTAGCTTCATTTTTTGGGTGATTAATTAGATTTTCAAATACGTCTCTTCTCAATTGTTCAATTTTTTTTTCTTTTTTTTTTTTTGAAAGTGCAAAATATTTCGACATTCTATATTATTTAATTTTCATATATATTTGTACATTATTATGGTGGGAATTGAGAACGACTGTATAATTCCATATGAACAGAACGACTGAGCAAGTTTTTTTATAAAAAAAAATAATCAATTGTTTTTAATGTGTTGGTTGAATTATGGTGAATGGGGTTTGATTGGAAGAATTCAGACAAAAAATATATTGAATATAAGACTAACTGTCCAGTCTTGATTCCCATAAAATGGGCCATTCGAAGTTGATATATATGACATACGCGCTCGGTTTATTTAATATGTACGCAAATAATATAACATGTTTTCTATGTCGCAAAAAGTATGATATAAAATTTTTGGGCACGATTATTAAAAAAAATGTATAAAGTAGTGTAAGAATGATAAAGATGGTAGGGTTCACACCTTTTTAAATGAATAACTTTTACTATTTTAAAAATGTGTCAAACTTAATCGGACGTCCAAATAAGAGAATTGTGTCAAGTTTAGTGGGACGGAGGGAATATAAAATTATAAAAATTTTAATAGAACATTTATAAATTTTCATCAACTAAAATTTATAAATTATGGTGAAATTTAATATTATTCAATACAAAAAATACTATCTCTAGTTTTTTAAATACGGCCACCATTCATTTTTTGTTTGTTCATTTATAAGTGGTCATTTTTTTTATTTGTGTAAAAATATTAGCTTTCAATTTAAGTTGGTCAACACTTTTACAAACTAAACTATCACCTTCTTAATCTTCGTGCAAAAAAAATAGTGGTCACATTTTAAAAAAAAACAGAGGTAGTAAAAAAAATTATAAGGACTTTCGTACGTTGATATGAAATTGTCATATCAACTGTATGTACGTTAAATTATGTCATTCCCGGCCGGTGAAACAGTTCTAATACGACATATATGAAATTACATCACTTATATTAATTTTTTAATTATCAATATTCCAATTCGGGAGGCTCATGAGATCAACCACTCTAATAAAAAATATTATTGTTGACATTGTGGCCCCATACTCACCAGAATAATTAGGTTCTAACTATATTATTAATAGTGGCTTTTATTACATATTCTCCATATATAATAAGACTAATAAGATATACAAATATAATTAATGATGCCCTCATGATTAGCTAGAGGCGGCAGTACTGCACAAAATCGAATCGGGCTGGCCCGTTTCGACTTTTTGGAAATGAATTCGGCTTGAATCTGCGTCGGTCAGTAGTGGCTATCGATCCGATACTGATTAATCTGGATCGGAAAACTTAAAATTTTACGAATCGGTACTAGAACTGACTATTTTATCGATAATCGAGTATTGACTGATTCGGTACCGGTTAACTGGTAGAATCGGTTAAAGTACTGGTCTTTTAGTTTTTAAATATTTTATTTTAAAAATATTACTTTAAACAATTATAATTTAATTTGTAAATATTTTATAATATATAAAATATGTTTTAAATAAATATAAAATATATATTTTTTAATATTTAATTTTATAAGCCAGTATCCGGTCCGGTATCTCTGTACCAGTTATCTGGGTACCGATATTTTTTTAAAATTAGGAACTAGTAACCGGCAGTGGCGTAGATTTGGGGGTGCGAAAAATATACAATGATACAAATATAAATTTAAAAAGACTGACATTAAAATTAATGTATTGTTAAATATTATTCAATTTCAAAGTCGTACAATGTCGAATACAAAAAGGAAATTATGTAACTATCTAATTTATTATTTGACGAGTTTTCATTTGGTGAAAGTGTTTGACAACATCCTCGTCGAAAACTTGTAGAAACACATCTATCTCAGTAAAAATAATCAAACCACAAATTCATAAATTGACATACCATATATCACTTAATTAAAATTAACTTCAAGAAAAAATATTAGTATTACTTTAATCAAACCTTGAACGGTTGCAATTTGTCCCGCTTTTTGTTAAATATTATTTGCTCGTGATATGTGAAAGAAAAAAAGTAAAGGGCATGTGATATGTTTGTATATCAATTGAGGAAGAAGAGATTAATTTTCATATGCAAAAGTCAAATAAGGTGGTAGTCTGAGTTTGATAAATTAAATTAGATTTGGGATGGTTATTTAATTGGAGGCGCAAAATTATAAATAATAATAATACTAGTAATAAATAAATTAATACTAATAATTAAAAAAAATATATTGGAGGTACAGTTGTACCCCCATTGTCCTATGCTCCCTCCTGCCACCGATAATCGGTAATTATCAAAAAATCAGTTCCCGATTCGGTATCAATTCTTTCCTGGGACCGATTATCGATTGACATTTCTAAGGTCGGACATGAAAATATAATATCTAACTCTATTTAAATATTTTTAGTATATAAATTACGGATCAAGTCAAGTAAATTCATAATCCGTACAAAATTGCCTAGACTGAAATTAGGTCAGCCCGTTAAGTGAACCGGTTCATTTTGCCACCTATGCTCATAATTATTTTGAGAAGATCAACTAGATTGTGTTGAAAAGATTAGATGTAATTTATTAATTAAAAGATTAATATATTTGTCTCCACATATAAATTATATATATATGCCGAAAGTATTACGGCACTACCAGTGGCCCCACCTAAAAAAAATTCATTTACTACTAATTTTATAAAATTTTATGAAAATTATATATAAATTTATAAAATTTATCAAGATCTTGTCCCACCAAAATTTTTAAAAAACAGGGGTAACGATTTTGCCCCTCCTACCTTCGGGGCCTAGCTCTGCCCCTGGCACAAACAGTGTAGATTCTCTTTGGATTTTGTTTTATTTAACAGTACACTCCTACTATATATAGTATTTTTTATTGTCCTTTTCCACCAAATTAAAGTCCAAATAGTTAACTAACTATACCCTTGGAGGCTGGATCTACTGAAACAATGAGTTTTCTTAAAGACTATAAAGTACAAATTAATAAAAAAAGAAAAGAAAAGGAAGAAAGAATAATTAAAGTATTATGATTGTTGTGTTAATCATTGAGTTTTAAGTATTTAGATGTATAATATTTGCATAACCATATTAGAGCATCCATGAGACAAAAAGGTAATGAAAATATATTTCAATGTTGCGATTAATTGGAAAGATAAAGAACTTTCATGTGAGTTGTGGTTAATTAGGGTTAATGAAAGAGAGTCACAACTTTTTAGTTAATTCTATTAAATATTTATTAATAATTAATTAATTAGGATTATTTTTATCAATCTGTCATGGGTATATTTAATTTGATAATATAAAACATTCAAGAAATATTAAAGATATTATAAGTGGAAATTATTGGATTATTAGTTGCGTTTTTACGGTGGACTCGAATTCAACACAATCTCAAGACAAGAATTATGATATTTTTTTACTGTATATATATCATGCATGCACTTTAGAAGGCAACACGTTTTCATATTTCTTGTTCTAAAAGTGTTTTAATTTTGTCGACATATAATTACTAAAAGTTTGATATTGGTATGCTTGCTTTATGAATATGATGGATTTATTGTCAAATCAAATGAAATGTTCTTAAAATATAGTGTTTTTCTTTTGTGATGGGGAAAAGATGTTGACTCCATCCTAAAGTTGTTACTTGTTACTAACCAGTGTGTGTTAAGGTAGGGGTAATAAATTTATTTGTGAGATAAAATTTTCTTGATTCGAATGATTTGTGGGGCACTTTTTAAAACTTTAATGTATTTATTAATTTAAATATATTATTAATTTTACGAAAATACTCACCCACGATGGGCGGGATTAATATGCCCGCAAATGATGTGATATGTTTCGTAAATAAATATTAATTTTTTAATAAAAAATTTATTAATTCTAAATTTTCGATTAGGATTTATTAATTATGTATAATTAATTTAATATTATTTAATACAAAATAATCATAAAAAATACGTAAATTATAATAATTTGCATGCTAATGTGACATTGTCATATCAATCGTGTGCATAGTGTCTGCCACAGGCATGGTACCGGTGCTCTAGTGATCTATATTACTAGTTTCTTCTTTTTTTTCATTTCAATTAATTTTTATTTTGGGTCAGGAATCCGTTGGTAGTTTGGATTGGTTAGTAGAATTCTTAAAGATAGTGTTAAAAAAGAAACAGAAAGAATGTTTCTCATTATGTACGTTTTGAGTTGACAGAAGTTTTTTTAATAGAGATTTGTGGTGAGAGGAGTTTGGAATCGAGTTGTGTGTAGTTTGTGAAGTTTAAGTCTCATTTAATATAATTGCTTTAAATTGAGTTGTTTGTATTGAGTGTGGTGGATCCAATTATTATAAACAAAAATAATTTATTTTTTATGAACATTTCGAAATGACAAAACGTAAATTATTTTTGTGGATGAGATAGTAATATATAATTACTTCATTCCACTGAAAGCGGACTTATTTCCTTTTTACACGTCAAATAAAATATTGTATAAAATATAAAAGAGTAATAAGATCACATATTTTAAAAAGTTACTTTTTGTTATTTTAATTTTAAGAAACAAATCTTAGATATACAACTAAAACTAAAAGAGTAAAGAAATCCCTTTTAATGAAAAAAAAAACGTCTTTTAACGGTAGTGATAGAGAATTATATTATAACTCATAACTAACAAATCTCTCGGAATTAATTATTACTCCATCTGTCTCATTAAAGATGATTTCTTTTTTTCTCGGAATTAATTATTACTCCATCTGTCTCATTAAAGATGATTCCTTTTTTTCTGCACGATAACTAAGATAATTCCTTCTTTTTTATTTACCCCAATACACTTTAAAGCACAAAAAAATACTATAAAAGGAAATAGGCCAACTTTAATGAGACGGATGAAAATGAAAAAAAAAAGATCATCTTTAATGGGACGGAGGGAGTATTAGTTTGCATTAAGGAAAGCAACCAATCTGTGTCTTTTTAAGGCTCGAGTTTGAAAAATCTACTAAGTACTATACGGATTTAGGTCATTTTAAGCTGAACAATCAACTTAGCTATTTCAGTCGTAACTAATACTCCGTGACCAACAAAATATTAAAATAAACATAGCACAGAAAGCATGAAAATGTTTCTTCTAAATGATCATCAACTGTAGTTTTCTTCACTGTAATGAGCAGAATTCTCATTTGATCAATGTTCATAATACATGCTACATAATTACGTTTAGCAAGTTAACGATATAAATTAAGAATGTGGAAATATTAATCCTGTCGTACATCTTGTCTTTAGATGCGATTAATTAATTTGGTAAGAGATCATGTGCCACACATTTTATGTATACAATTAATCAAATTTATTATTTTAATTAATATTTTTTTAAATAGAAAATACACTGCAAGAAAACATACATTTAATGAGAGTAAAAATTACATTATACTATCATTATTCACATTTAACTAGAAAAGTAGTAATAATGAGAGGTGATGACGGGCAAAAAAAAATATCACTAAAAGTTACTCCATCCGTTCCTTAAAAAGATGCACATTTTGTCATTTTCATCTGTTTCTTAAAAACATGCACCTTCTCTTTTTAGACATGATCTCACCTTTAATTTATTTCTATACCCCTAAATATCTACGATTAAAATACTTAATAATATCTTTTTTTGGGTCTCAATATCCACTATCTTTTAAGTAGTCAAATAGTGTATCTTTTAAGGAACCAAGAGAGTATTAGTAATGAAATTTGAACTTTGAACTATAAATTTTACTCTCATTAAAACTATTTTTTATAATTAATAAGAGTATATCTCCTTCATTAATACTTAATTCCATCACAAATGATATTATTATATAATGAGTCATAATAGCAGTTATTTAATTATATGATCATTTATGGTCCCAACTTAATTAGGCCCAATTAATCATTATAATTTCTCTCTCTCTCCCAGAGAAAAATGTTTTGTTTTTCAACTCAATCATTGTAAACTAAGATTAACATCAAGTTTCGTATCCATTAATGATTAAATCATAACAAAATTGATCCATAACGAATATATTTGACTCTTGCCAAAAACAGTTGGGCCTTATAATATAAAGCCTCTAAAATTGGGCTTTTACATATACATACAGAATCATTGCTTGTCAGTTTTAAATTTAGTAGCAACAAACCCTGAATTGAATTGGTCAACTTGATAGGAAAGCTGCTTAATTATTACACTTGTTGATAGAATGAACAATTGAATAGCAATTGATTCTAACAACTAATTATTGCTAAGATGTGTCCGGTCCAGCGGGAACGCGCAGCTCAAACGAATGTGAGGAACCAAAACTAAACCGAAAACTCAAAACTAAGGACAACTGTGTGGATCGATGGACTTACCAGCGAGACCAAGATAGAGAGAGGGCTTCCCCTTTGTTGTCTCTTCGAGAAAAATCGGAATCCTAGTTAGTTATAGGGTTCTGAACCTGAGCTACTCATAACTGGAATATGATCTATTTACGCCGTTCAGGTGCGCTTTTATTAAAGTCAACTATAACGGATGTCGATGTTGCTACCAAGAAAGGGTTTACTTTGACAAAGATTGTATCGGTCGTATTCTTGAAGTTGGAATGAAAAGAGGAGTAATGCTTCCATCCCGGGTTTTGCGCAACAAAAAGATCTGCAATCATATCGTTCAAAAAGGAGATATCATAAAATAATTCATTATTCAGAGTTGATTATTCGGACCTTTCAATTTTGTTGATAGAAGGTAGTATTTTCCCTATCCCACTAAATTTGACATAATTTTTTTATTGGAACGTTCCACTAAAAATGACACATTTTAAAAATAGTAAAAGTTATTCATTCAAAAAGTGTGGACCATGTTATCTTTATCATTCTTACAATACTTTATACACTCTCCTTAATAACCGTGCCCAAAAGTTTTGTGTCATTCTTATTGGAACGAAGAGATTACTATTTTCATGTAAACAAAAATTGATAGTTTGACATGTTCCTACTACTATTTATTCACATGTAAACAAAAATTGATAGTTTGACATGTTCCTACTACTATTTATTCATAATACTTCCTTGACTACATTTTCTATAATTCATCTTCATTTTAATTTAATACGTAATGAAATAACTCCTCATGCTCATGCACATGCACATCGCCTCCTCTCTCTTTCTCTATCTCAATAGTTCTGTTTCATTCCACATCATCACGGTCTTTATCTATTTGTAATCATTCCTTCTCAGTCTCAGTTTAGTACCAACCAAAGCTCAATTGAATTGGTCAACTTCATAGCTGCTTAATTCACTTGTTGATATGTTACCCTCTTAGTCCCACTTTATTTATGTCACGTTACTTTATTTGACATCGATATATAAAGTGATTTTCGTGTATAAAGTTGTGGACTTTAATAAAGTTGACAAACTTTTCAAGACTAAAATGTTTTTTTCCTGAAATAAGCCATAATTATTGGAACATCCCAATATAGTAAACGAATCATCAATAATGAGACGGATGAAGTATTATATATATATGTGTGTGAGAGATATCAAATAAAAACGATTTTTTATGACTTAATTAAAAATAAAAAAATTTATGACTTAATTAAAAATAGATTTTTTTATGTTAAATTATTTAGAAGAATGACACATATTAAAATAAAATTTTCGTATAGATTGTATTTAAAATATTTTATCTTTTAAAATATGAATTTTGTTGTTGCCGTATGCATTTTCCAATATTTTTAAAAAATGTATTTATAATTATTTTATTTATTTTTTATATAAAATTTATCTTTTCTAATTAGGGTTTATTGATTATTGATTAGGTTATGGTTTATTATTTCTTAAATATAAAACAATAAAAAAAATAATCTAATATAAAATTAGTCTAAAATTTTTTATTATGAAACTTATTTACCAAAAATAATGAAGCATTTCATAATTTTTAGAAGCTTATTTATAAATTTAATAAATTAATTATATTCATTAATAAAAAAATATGAATAATTTAAATTTATTGTTTATCGTGTTTTTGTTACATTTTTAGTCGTGGTTTCGTCATGTTTAAACTTTAGGTTGTGTTGATTTCCACTCTTTTTATTTCGTTTTTACGTCGGTATTTGTGTTTCCGTGTTTTGATAAAGGGAGGTAGAAGGAAGAAATACTGGAGCTAGAAGTGGTGTTTTGAGCGTCACACGTGCAAAGTTGAGAGAAGCGGGTCAAGTCGAAGAATGCACAAGAAGAGAAGTCGAAGAGATGGAACAAACACGGACCCCAGCGGCCGCTGGGGTGAACCTGTAGAGGATTTCAAAGAACAGAAGCCAGTGGCCGCTAGCTCTGCAGATGGCGCACTTCAGAAAGGCAAAGCCAGCGACCGCTGGCTGACAGTTAATCGCGAGTTTTAAAAGTCTTTTTGGGCGTTATTTCATCTATTTCTCCAACTCTTGTACTCGAAAATATTGCTCTCAACAGTAGTCTTACTTGCTTTCCTTGGGTAGATCAATAGTTTACTTGGGATGAAGGATTGAGGGCGAGTTCGACTCTCAATCCGAGACTCAATCTTTATAAGCATGTTTAATTCTTATTTTAATTGT
This sequence comes from Leonotis leonurus, assembly GCA_026898415.1. Classification (NCBI taxonomy): domain Eukaryota; kingdom Viridiplantae; phylum Streptophyta; class Magnoliopsida; order Lamiales; family Lamiaceae; genus Leonotis; species Leonotis leonurus. The sequence goes on from JAPKLX010000137.1 coordinate 228,167, forward strand.
TCTATGGATTGATTGTCTTCCTCTCTCTAGGTTTAGAATCTCTTAATTATTTATTGATTGTTCTTCGATTCATGCCTTTTGATTTAGTTTGTGCTTGTTTAATTGAAACGCTTGATCACCGTTTTGATTTATCATTATTGGTTGAGATCGAGAGATGATTCCAATATAGAATTAGGGTTAAATCAAACAATGATTCCAATCGAAAACGTAGGAATCGTATTCGTAGTTGTTATTGAGTTCCTATTGTGTAATTCGAGTACGTAAGTTAGAATTACAGCTTAATTGTCAAATACGAAAGTTAGTGATTAAACAATTTTAGGAAGTCTTTAATTGACTTCGAATCATTGTTCTTATTTGAGAAATTCTTATTAGGGATATCTAATACGAGAGTTGTGATTCTGTCTAATTATGGATACGTAAGTAACTAATTAGATTAACTTTTAGAAAATCCTTGATGAATGAACAATAACATGAGTAGAGGAGCATGGTTTAATTAATTGTAGGTTTTCTAAATTCTTAGCCCTTCAATCCTGAATCCACCTTTTAATTTCTGTTTATTGTCTTTGTTTTATTTCTTGTTCCTCTCATTTATCTTTGTTAGGGTGTTTAGGATGTTCCTTTTCTTGTTTTAATAACACTTAGAATTAGAGTCACTCTGTTAAGCTTTCCATTGACATGCGACCGGAGTTAGCTTACCACATACAATCGACCTCGTATAATTTGCGAGAACCTAAAGTACACACTTTAGGCATAACATTTATCTTTAATTAATACAAGAATATATATTTTCAAAATATTTATCTCATATGTAATATATACTATAAAAAGGATTTGTTCACGTTTTTCAGCTGGTGATATATATATGATTATGAAAATGGGCATATACATGCATCACGTACTACAGTGATTAGTTCTACATTATAAATCAAATCCAAACCAAACCACCATATAGCCGACATACGTTGCGATTTTAATTTACTTTTTTGTTTAGTATTATAAATGATGTCATTACATAATTATTTTTAATATTTGGTCTAATTTTTTAAAAAAAATTAAAATTGATAAATTCAAAAATAAAAAATATATTTTTTAAATTTTATTTACATATATTAAAATAAAAAAAAATAATGAAAATATTAAATTTATATAAAGAAATGGAATGTAAGGCACAAATTGAAATATTTAGAGGCCATTGTTTTGTATCTTAACCATAAAGTATGAACAATACTAATAATAACATGTAGGGCAAGTGGTGGGACCCAAAGCCTCAGTTCCCTTAAATCTTAATTCCCTTTTTTTGATTCCGTGTTGTCGCGTGCATTACGTATTCACGTGTTCCCTCTTTTCCCACCTCGCTCAATATCAATTCTTACTACTTCCACGTACACACACACACAAACACCTTCCTGTATATATACATACACACACATGCAAATTGCAATCATCACCTTTTATTCAAACCACTTAACAATCATTTTACGTACAAACAATGCAGTATTCACCCAATTCACGCACGCTGACGTGGACGACGACACCAGAAGATCCAGAAACGACACCGCCTCGCTCGGAGGAGGACGCGGCCATCGCCTCCGCCCCCAAGAAGCGCGCCGCCGGTAGGAAGAAGTTCAAGGAGACCCGCCACCCGGTCTACCGCGGGGTGCGGCGCCGGAACTCCGACCGCTGGGTGTGCGAGCTGCGCGAACCCCGCCACCAGAAACGAATTTGGCTCGGCACCTACCCTACGCCGGAGATGGCGGCGCGAGCTCACGACGTCGCCGTTCTGGCACTGTATGGCGGCGACGCCGCCCCTCGTCTCAACTTTGCCGACTCCGCGTGGAGGCTTCCGGTTCTTGCGTCAACCACGGACTCCAAGGATCTACGGGAGGCCGCGTCGGCTGCGGCGGAGGCATTCCGCCCCGCTGCTGCCGGGGAAGTGGAGCGGCGGAGTGAGGATGCGGCGCAGGCGTTTTGGTACGGCGGCACTAGCGAGGGGGTGGCGGGGATGGCGGAGGGGGTTCTGATGTCCCCGCCGCCGCTAATGGGGTGGAAGTTCAATTGGGATGAGGTGGGGAACGATGCTGAGGTGGAATTGGAGTTGTGGAGTTTCTGAAAATAGAGTATATAGTAAGGAATTAAGTCTAAGAGATATATATTAGTAATAAGATTTAAGGTTGAAGAGTAGAATAAGGATATATACATACAGAATAGAACTATAGAAGAGTAAGACTAAGTAAGAGTGAAGTGAGTGTAAGATTGGATTTGAGTAGGACCCACCCGTCATATTGTTTGACTTTCATGTGGCGTTGCTTTCATTATACTGCACATAATTTTTTTAAATCGATCAGACTTTTCATATTTTAACAGTTAAGTTGTTTTTGTTTACGGGCCCGTTGGATAGGGTGGATGATGCCAAATAAAATTATAATCTTGCTTCATCCGGTATATGGTAGGAGGAATGAGTAAAAACAATGTCCCGAGATAATTTTTCAACCCGATGTTATTTTACTGTGCGGACGAGATAAATAATATTCTCTCTATCCCATTTCATTAGACGCATTTGTTTTTGATTCGGATATCATATTTAATTATAATAATTTTTGAAGAAAGTGTTTTGTGTTTTAAAACATGCTAAAAATAAAAATGTGTCTAATTGAATAAGACATTCCAATAAAGAAAATGAGTACGATGGAGTGAGATGGAGAAGTAATGCATTTGATGCCAAATTATTTAGTGCGGGCCGAACTATATCTTGTTGAAAAACAGAAGTACTGAATTACAGAATAAACTGAAGGAGATGTGAGATTACAACGAAATAAACTGTATTGAAAAAGACAGAATAAACCACACGAAAACAGTTGAATAGCCGAGTCGAGTCTCCTCTTTCCGCAAGACTGAAACGCCAAGGTAGTGCTTCCTTTAAACGGCGGCAGTCTCCAAAGATGAAACGGCTTCGTCTCGATCAGTA